>CAWUFW010022047.1:0-105274 GCA_963921515.1 Calotriton arnoldi | reverse complement strand
AGGCCCCATTCTCCGGGGCGCGCGGCCTGATTGGCGGAGACACTAGGGCACGCTCTAACTCACTTGCCCAAGCGAACAATTCACTAGCTGTGCCGCCTGGAGCTGGTGACCGCTGGCGTAGTACAGCCGCCGCCAGCGCATCACTGGGTAGCCTGGCACAGATAGCATAGAAGGGTGCAAACTTATTGTTCATCAGCATTATGGTTGGGATGTGGGAGCATACACCTCTTTAGGGACTCTAGAAGTTATAGGCATAGGGCCCTCTGCAGTGGCTCTAGCTCTGGGACGGAGCTCCAATGCATTCGAGAGGTTCTAACAGTGGGAGCGGTGATAGGGCACAGGGTCTCTGTAAGTGGTGCCAGGACTAGAGCGTCCACTCAGGCGGCAGCAGCAGCAGAAGGTGAGGGTACCAGGGCATAATTTCCTCTGCAGGTGCTCTAGCAGCAGGAGGGCAACTTATGGGCACACAGGAAGTGGCAAGGCATGTGTACCCACCCTATTCAGTAGTAGATGAGACCACAGGGCACGTGCCCTCTGAAGGGCCCTAGAAGGTGTAAGGGTGCCATGGCATGAGTCATCTGCAGATGCTCTAGCACTGGGAGGGGAGGTCGGCCATGCAAGGGCTCTAGCAGCGGGTGCTCTCACATGCAAGTGCCCTTCTTTGGTGTCAGTAGAAGAGGTGGCGATGGGTGGCCCTTCAAGAGCTCCAAAAGTTGCAGGGTGCCACAACACAGCACGCACTTCAGATGCTCTCGTATTGTGAGAAGATCCGCGGCATGTAGTGCATATACACGTGGGAAGAGTGGTAAGTCTTGTGCGCACCTATAGGGTCTGTGCAGTGAGGGGGAGCACTGGGCTAGCTGTTGGGGCATGTTTATCCCTGTTGGGACTCTGTCATTGGAGAGGCCTTGGGAAAACTGCAGTCATGCAAGTGCTTCAGGGCCGAGGACATGCATATTTCGATACTGAACTAACAGTAGTGACGGGCCATGTACATTCATTTGGGAGCTCTGACGTTGGAGGAGTGCAATGAAATGGCTGTCTCTCCTTGGGGACTCTAGCAGTCCGAAGAGCGACAGCACACTGGGTGCAAGAGACGAGCATGCACCAATTTGCAGAGTGCAAGAGCGCGGGTGCCCACTGAGTGCCAGAGGAGAGTATGCGAGCGATTTGCAGAGTGCAAGAGCGTGGGTGCTCACTGACTGCCAAAAAAAGCATGCACCGATTTGCAAAATGGAAGTGCATTGGTGCCCGAAGTCAATGTAGGAACTTTGGCAGTAGGGGTGTTGAAGCTGCTTGTGCAGCTCGTTCCTTCACAGAGCCAAAGCTCTCTATAGTGCGCTTAGAGTGGGACTTCCATGGAAGGCTAAAATGTAACGGTGAAATATTGAACGGTCCCATGTAGCATTGGAATGTACTCATAGCAAATATGACGTTGTTGTAATTTCAATGTGTGTTAACAAAATAAAAAACAGAATTAAACATAAAAAACAACACAAACCAGGCATTTTAGATGGTAAATTTTGGCAATATTTGCTACTTGTCATCTCTCACTCTGTAAGGAAAAGCTGGAGGCACAAGTGACAGGCAGCAAAACAAGAAAAATGTTTCACTTCGTTTGCCCTAGTTGTTGGGCAATCCTCTAATCTATGGGGCTAAAGCAAGAAATCTGGCTTTCGTGTTTGGCACAGAGTTATATTTCATCCATCAGGTAAATTAAATGATCAAGGAAGTTACTATCAATGAAACATGATAAGAAGGACACTTACTCTATCTAATCATTTCACACATAGATCTTACTCGAGCTCTGATGTTTCCAAGTCTAGACTACTTCCACATGGTGTTGCTGAGCCTACTCAAAACACAGGTCTATAAACTACAGAGAGGACAAAACAAATAAGACTCTGAAATGCATATCATGTTCCTTAAAATTACTCCAATGCCTGTAATCTGTTGGCATTTATGCCCACAGGGGTCGGCCACTGAGCAGAAGGACCGACCCCCTGCCAATATCGCCGCCATTTAAAAAAAAAAAAAGCCTTTTTTTTATTTTTAGAGAGCGATCGTGCCCTAGGGAAAAACCAGGTACATTAATTTTAAAATATGCCCCCGGGGGGGGGGGGCGACCCATCACCACGAGGGCCGACCCCCCCAAAGACAGGAAACTCTTTCAGGAAGGCCTCGTTTGAAAGGGGAGACTCTCCCTTTCAAACGAGGCCTCCCTGAAAGCTGGGGAGGCCGTTTCAGCCAGATTTCCCCATCGGAGTCGAGCGCGGCCTTACCTGCTGCTGTCCTCGGCTCCGGTGGGGAAATCAGTGACGTCAGAGCGCCTCGCGGCGCGCTGAGCGTCACAGATGGGCGGGAGGGGGGAGGGGAGACGCAGAAAGCCTTCCACGTCTCCCCAGGGAGAATAAAAAAAAACTATCTCCGGTGCGATGCACCGGAGGTTTTAAGGGGCCCTCCCTGGTGACGGCCAATGGACGTGCGCCGCACCAGGGAGGTAGTGCTTGCGTCGGCCATTGGCCGACGCAAGCACCAAAGGGGTTAAGAAAATTCCTACATATCTTTCCAAAGCAAAGTTTAGAACACAAAAAAAAGTTATACCACTCAACAATGCAAACTTTATGAAGGACACTGTATTATGAGAACACTCCTGCTTTATGTTTAGGAGAAATAAGTAAAGCACTTTTGCATGGTAGTGTGGCAGACGTAGAAAAGGTTTCTGGTGATGTGAAGTTTTGTTTCTTTGGTCTTGAGTAGGATTCTAGGGAAAGTGAAGAGTTGTTAAGAGGAGGAGTTGCAGAACAAGACACATATATTACAGTTAATAGTTTTAAAAAGAGATTGCAAAATTTAATAGAGTGTTCTGTAAAAAGCAGAGTGTAATCACTCTGTGTGAGTAAGGGACACATTCTGAAGGGTTACTGATTGACAGGCGCCTCTTTTATTTATGGCAAGCTACACTGGTTAAGGAGACTATGTCCCAAAACAACAAAACAAAATAATAAAGTTTCTTTTAGAAGAAAGGAAGGACGGGCATGTTGAAGAGTTCACAGTTTCTAGGAGGTGTTCCTCTTCTGACTGGCAAAAGTTAGCTGTGTATTTATTTGTAGAGTGATGGTTTGACTTGTGTAGGAGCGCATAGCGGATCCTATTTGAGGTTTTTGTTCTCTCTCTATTCCCCTTTTTTCGCTCTTTTTAAACCTCAGCAACTTTTCGCTCTTTTTAAACCTCAGCCACTCCCTATACGAGTGTAATGGAGCTTTGAAATCTGATTATGACCTGCACTTTTTTGCTCATCTTAAACATGGTTATTTGATGTATTGAGGAATTTTAAAGTTGTTTTTAACTGTTTTTAGTGTATGATCATTTTTAAATTTTTTCATGTGTGATTATAGCTATGTGCAATATTTCTTTGTACTTTTATGGTTTATTTCTATTTCGACCGAATAAAGTTATATTGAATTGAATTGACTTGTGTATACGGCAAGTTCTATGTAAGTAGTGTTATAATAACTTGGAAGATTATAAAATATACAACAGATAGATATTAGATGCCCATTTGTAAGATAATAAAATGCCTGTTAATGTAAAAAAACTATGAATGTCAAAAATAAAAAAACACAAAAACAACATTTATTATTCTTTCCAGGATTGGATAGGGCCGTTATGGACTGCTCCAGCACTAACTACAACGCCACAATCCATGCAGGATTATGCCATCGGGGAATGCTGTGGAACCAGATATTGAAGTTGTGATTGGAATTTTGAATGGACTCTCTGCTTTGGTGTTGTTGTGCCGCTATTGAATTTGAGGGCCCTTCAGATTTGCATTGCCTTCTTGCTGCTCCCTTGAACTCTTCTTATGAAATGTGTAAAAAAAGATAAAAGGGGGAAAAATACCATGTATGATTTTTGGCAGCATTGTGAATACCTGTAACACACTGCTCACCAGCACTTATAACAACTCTACAGTCCATGCAGTACGTGGCCATTCTTGACAAATCTGGAACCATATCTGTTGCAGTAGTCTGCAACTCAAAAGGGAGTTTCTGACCAGGAATTGTTGCTGCTGCCACTGAAGAATATGATCCCACAGCTTCACTCTGCTTTAGATGGTATAACATGGACATTGTCCCACATGAATATTTTTTGTTCGTTCCCCTAGAGAGGGTCTTGTCAGACATTGTGCATTGCACTAGTTTTGCAGCAGTTCTTGACTCCCCATAAGTTTGGGTAACAATGGATAGTTTAAGGTTTGTTTGGAAGTCGTGTTGTGTTCGTGTGTATAGATGTTGAAAGTTATTTTTTGAGACTGTTTTTTATTTTACAAATATGTTGTTAAAATAAAGTTAAACCAATATGTTACTAAACAGCTGGATTCAAAGTTTGTGTAAAATATGTCTGTATATCTGTTTTACACTTTTTCATTTGTATTCGTGACTGCTAATGTCATTGCGACCTTCGGTGTTGCTGTGAAGAAAGAAAATGCATTTTTTATGTAGTTATTTTGACAAATGAATACAAAGGGGAAAGTTATATTAGTATCTTACTGAATAGCTACACTAAAACTTTATGTCAAATATGTCTATATGTGTTTTACACTTTGTCTGTCTGTCCTTGGCAATGGCACTCATAGGATCATACAGGCACTACCTGTGCAATCATCAAGTATGTCTTTTCTGCATCACTCTGCAAATGTGCCTCCTGGCATAGTACTAGTTGGGGGATAAAGTCCCCTTAACTACTGAGGGTATTTGGGGGCCAAGTATCCCTTTTGTTATCTCCAGCAAGTTGTACAAAGTCAGTTTACTAAGAGGTGTTCTGAGGCCACACCCTCTTTCTGCACCACTCTGCAAACATGACTCCTGGCACACTACTGGTTGGAGAATGATGTTGTCTTGGATGCTAATGGACCTTGGGGACCAACAAGCCCTCCTGGTACTCCTACTCAGGGGCATTTTTGAGAGCTGATCAGAGGCCCTGCCCCGTTTCCACAGCATTCTGAAAAGACCATTGCTACTTAAAAAAACATGGAAATTCAGTGAATATATATATATTCCTGCTGCTTAGGGGAATAAGTACTCTTTAGTCTTGAGGGCCTCAGGAGGCAAGGGGATCTCATCCCCCCACTAGCAGTGCACTGAGAGGCAGAGTAGTGGAGAAAGGGGGCTTGGCCTCCGACCACCTCACAGCAATCCCACTGTGTAGGGCTTACTGAAGAAAACAGGCAGTCTTGTTGGCCCCTAATGACCCTCAATAGCCAATCAACTAACCATTAGTGTGCCAGGAGGTGCATTTGCAGAATGGTGGAGAAAAGGGGCAGGGCCTCCGGCGAGTTGCTGGTTCTATTTTTTGCAGAAGGGGGCCTCATGGCCCCCCTTTCCCAGACTATTCTGGGCCCCGGAAACCCCATCCCAGGGACCTGGCCCTTTAAAAAAAAAAAAACTACAGCAAAAGAAGGGAGGTGGGCACCCCTCCTGGGCCATTCTCGGCCCAGGAGACCTCATCCCCCTGGGCCTGCCCCTTTTTTCTTCTTTTTTTTTTAAAACAAGGGAGCGGGGCTGTGCAGCCCCCTCCACCCTGGCCGATTTTGGCCCCAGGGCCTGGCCTTTAGTGTGGGTGCCCTGGTCCCACCCAGGGTACCCACGTTTGAAATGCTGGGGACCGAGGGAGAGCCTGAAGGCCCTGGCGGTCTCTGCTGGATCCCAGCCTCTTGCAGGAGCTGGCGTTTCTTTGAGACCCAGGACGATACTAATATGCAGCTCCCTGGATCTAAAAACAATGTCTGTTTCCCTGCTCTCTTGACAGTGGGCAGGGAGACATGCTCTGCTTTCAACAAGCAAGAGCATTTTCTGCTCTCACTTGTTGAAAGCAGAGCTAAGTTTGCTATGGCATAGCGGGAGCGGTGCTCCCGCCATGACATAGCAAACTGCAATGTCCCGGGGTTGGGCACCTCAGGACATTGCTCGAGCCGGCCCTGGGGGGTGGCGGTCCCCCGGGCCATGTACGGCTCCAGGAGCAGGGGCATGCGGCCCTCACCCCTTCATTGACTAGGGGTCTGCCCTGGGGCGGTGGCAGTCCCCGGGGCCAAGAATGGCCCAGGAGGGGGCCGCATGGCCCCCTCCCATTTCTTTTCAAAACACTTTTTTCCCAGGGAGATGGTGGTCTCTGTGGCCCAGGGGGGTCCATGAGGCCCCCCACATGAAAAATAAAAAGCCCCTGGTCAGGGGGGACCTCGAGGCCCCCCATTACATTAGCCTGGGGAGGTGGTAGTCCCCAGGGCTGCGGGGGAGGCCATATGGCCTCCCCTGCACTTATTTAATAATTAGCCCCGGGGAGCTGGTAGCCCCAGGGCTGCTGGGGAGCCATGTGGGCTCCCCACATCACATTCAATGTGTTTATCCTGGGAAGGTGGCAGTCCCTGAGGCATACCACATGGGCACCCTCCGCATCACTATATAAACTTGCCCACCCGAGAGCCTTTATATAAAGAATGATGTAATATGTGACGTCATCAGCAGTGCATTGCAGGGGCGCGAGTTATAGTTAGCTCAACTAACTATAACGGCCGAATTTCTCTGGTTTTGTACGAGTGAAATGTCCAACTAACTATAACGTCCCTGAAACCTGTGGTTTTTTCAGTGAATTTCTAAGGTTTTTTTAAATGATAATTTCTAACTATAACGTCCCTCAAACCTATGGTTTTTTCAGTAAATTTCTAAGGTTTTTTAAATGCTAATTCCTAACTATAACGTCCCTGAAACCTATGGTTTTTTCAGTGAATTTCAAAGGTTTTTTAAATGCTAATTTCTAACTATGCCTACAGAGGTAGGACATGTGCAGAGAGAGGAAGAAAAGCGCATAAAGAAGCATGAGAAATGCAGAAAGAGGCAACAGAAGTCCAGAAAGACAAAGAAAGGTGCAAAAAGAAGCAAGAGATATGCAGAAAGAACCATCAGAGGTGCAGAAAGAGGCCTTGTTGCAAAGTCCTCCTATGCCCCCAACTTTTTGCTGACTGGTACTGGTGGTAACTGACTCTGACTAACCAGGCCCGGAGCCAGTGCTATGCTGAAAGACACTTAGAATACAGTAAAAACACCTACATACACTAGGGTACACTATGGGTTGGGGTACCCCTGTGATTGGCATGACCTCCCCTGTAAGGCCCTAGTACATAATAGGGCAGGGGGATTAAAACTACCTCTAAGTCAGAGGTGCAGAAAGAGGCAAGAGAAGTGCAGAAAGAAGCAACAGAGGTGCCAAAACAGGCAAGAGAGGTGCAGAAAGAAGCAAGTGAAGTGCAGAAAGAGGCAAGAGAGGTGCACAAAGAGGCAACAGAGGTGCAGAAAGGGGCAGGAGGGGTGCAGAAACAAGGAAGAGAAGTGCAGAAATAGGTAAGAGAATTGCTGAAAGAAGCTACAGAGGTGTAGAAAGAAGCAAGAGAAGTGCAGAAAGAGGCAAGTGAGGTGCAGAAAGAAGCAAAAGCAGTGCAGAAAGAACCAACATAGGTGCAAAAAGAGGAAAGAGGGGTGCAGAAAGAGGCAGGAGGGGTGCAGAAAGAAGGAAGAGAAGTGCAGAAAGAAGCAACAGAGGTGCTGAAAGAGGCGCGAAGGATGCAGAAAGAGCAAGAGAGGTGCAGAAAGAACCAGCAGAGGTACAGAAAGAGGCAAGAGAGGTGCAGAAACAGGCAGGAAAGGTGCAGAAAGAGGGAACATGGGTGCAGAAAGAGGCAAGAGAGGTGCAGAAAGAGAAAAGAGGGGTGCAGAAAGTGGCAAGAGGGGTGCAGAAAGAAGCAAGAGCGGTGCAGAATGAAACAACAGAGGTGCAAAAAGAGGCAAGAGGAGTGCAGAAAGAGGTAGGAGAGGTGCACAAAGAGGCAAGAGAGGTACAGAAAGAGGAAGGAGGGGTACAGAAAGAAGGTAGAGAAGTGCAGAAAGAGGTAAGTGAGGTGCAGAAAGAGGCAAGCGAGGTGCAAAAAATAGCAAGAGAACAGCAGAAAGAGGCAAGAGGGATGCGAAAAAGGGAAGAAGGGTACAGAAAGAAGCAAGAGAGGTGCAGAAAGAAGCAAGAGAAGTGCATAAAGAGGCAAGAGAGGTGTAGAAAGAGGCAAGAGAGGTTCAGAAAGAGGCAAGGGAAGTGCAGAAACAGGCAAGAGAAATGCACAAAGAGGCAAGAGAGGAGCAGGAAGAGGCAAGAGAGGTGTAGAAAGAAGCAAGAGAAGTACAGAAAGAGGCAGGAGGGATGCAGAAAGAAGCAAGTGAGGTGCAGTAAGAGGCAACAGAGGTGCAGAAAGAAGAAAGAGAGGTGCAGAAACAAGCAAGAGAAGTGCAGAAAGAGGCAAGAGAATTGCTGAAAGAAGCAACAGAGGTGTACAAAGAAGCAATAGAAGTACAGAAAGAGGCAAGTGAGGTGCAGAAAGAAGCAAGAGCAGTGCAGAAAGAACCAACAGAGGTGCAAAAAGAGGCAAGAGGGGTGCAGAAAAAGGTAGGAGAGGTGCACAAAGAAGCAAGAGAAGTACAGAAAGAGGCAGGAGAGGTGCAGAAAGAAGGAAGAGAAGTGCAGAAAGAAGCAACAGAGGTGCTGAAAGAGGCACGAAGGGTGCAGAAAGAGCAAGAAAAGTGCAGAAAGAACCAAGAGAGGTACAGAAAGAGGAAAGAGAGGTGCAGAAACAGGCAGGAAAGGTGAAGAAAGAGGGAACAGGGGTGCAGAAAGAGGCAAGAGAGGTGCAGAAAGAGAAAAGAGGGGTGCAGAAAGAGGCAAGAGGGGGGCAGAAGGAAGCAAGAGCAGTGCAGAATGAACCAACAGAGGTGCAAAAAGAGGCAAGAGGAGTGCAGAAAGAGGTACGAGAGGTGCACAAAGAGGCTAGAGAGGTACAGAAAGAGGCAGGAGGGGTGCAGAAAGAAGCAAGAGCAGTGCATAAAGAACCAACAAAGGTGCAAAAAGAAGCAAGGGGGATGCAGAAAGAGGTAGGAGAGGTGCACAAAGAGGCAAGAGAGGTACAGAAAGAGGCAGGAGGGGTGCAGAAAGAGCAAGAAAAGTGCAGAAAGAACCAACAGAGGTACAGAAAGACGCAACAGAGGTGCAGAAAGACGCAAGAGAGGTGCAGAAACAAGTAAGAGACGTGCATAAAGAAGCAACAGAGATGTAGTAAGGGGGAACTGGGGTGGAGAAGGAGGCAAGAGGGATACAGAAAGAAACAAGAGAGGTGCAGAAAGAGGGAAGAGGGGTGCAGAAAGAGGGAAGAGTGGTGTGAAAGAGGCAAGAGAGGTGCAGAAAGAGAAAAGAGGGGTGCAGAAAGAGGCAAGAGGGGGGCAGAAGGAAGCAAGAGCAGTGCAGAATGAACCAACAGAGGTGCAAAAAGAGGCAAGAGGAGTGCAGAATGAGGTAGGAGAGGTGCACAAAGAGGCAAGAGAGGTACAGAAAGAGGCAGGAGGGGTGCAGAAAGAAGCAAGAGCAGTGCATAAAGAACCAACAAAGGTGCAAAAAGAAGCAAGGGGGATGCAGAAAGAGGTAGGAGAGGTGCACAAAGAGGCAAGAGAGGTACAGAAAGAGGCAGGAGGGATGCAGAAAGAGCAAGAAAAGTGCAGAAAGAACCAACAGAGGTACAGAAAAGACGCAACAGAGGTGCAGAAAAGACGCAAGAGAGGTGCAGAAACAAGTAAGAGACGTGCATAAAGAAGCAACAGAGATGTAGTAAGGGGGAAGTGGGGTGGAGAAGGAGGCAAGAGGGATACAGAAAGAAACAAGAGAGGTGCAGAAAGAGGGAAGAGGGGTGCAGAAAGAGGGAAGAGTGGTGTGAAAGAGGCATGAGGGTTGCAGAAAGAAGCAACAGAAATGCAGAAAGAGGCAAGAGAGGCGCAGATAGAAGCAAGAGTGGTTTACACACCATTGGTACCAATTTAATACTCACATTTAGCAATAAGTAACAGGTGACCATTCTAGGTTTGCACAGGCCCTTCCACCATGCTGTAACACTTGTTGCTGCATTCTTGGTAATGTTTGAGCTAGAAATAATGTTTATTTTGTTCAAATCTGCAGATTATGCAGCAGATGATGGATTATGTGGCAAATGCGGTAAATGTATAATTGTGCAAAAGTCGGTGCAGCCAAGCAGTCACATAATTCCAGTGGCCCTGCTGATACCTCTGACTAGGTCCAGAAGTGGTTCCTTCTTTTTTTTTTGTCTCATTGAGTTCATAGTTTAGCTTCTATGGAAATGAGGAAGACTAAACCTGAGGTTACAACTCCACAACACAGACTATCATACCACACAATTACTCTCCATAACACACGATGCCACTCTACATAATTCCTACACACTAAATACCACATACTTTCTATCCATATAATTTCACTGCACAACATACCATATAATTCCACTACACACAAACCTACATCCACTGTACTCCAAGAAACATTATTAAAACACTTTTACATTTACAATGCCAATAGCTCTAACTCTTGCAAATGCGAAACCTATTACATTGCAAATGCTTCTTTAACTAGTAGTCGCGTTTGAAGAGTGGTGGAGAAAGGGTGCTGGGCCTCCAACCAGCGTTCAGGAATTCCGCTGCGTAGGACTTACAGGAGGTACCAGGAGGGCTTCTTAGCCCCAAAGTCCCTCAGGAGTAAAGTGGACTTCATCCCCCAGCCCGTAGTCATCCAGGAGGCGCGTTTGCAGAGTGGTGGAGAAAGGGGGCGTGGCCTCCAAAGACATCTTAGCAATCCCATTGTGTGGGACTTACTGGAGGTAACAAGAGGGGTAGTTGGCCCCAAGGACATCCTTGGGGGCCAACTACCCCTCCTATTACCTCCAGTAAGTCCCACACAGCTGGATTGCTAAGTTCCTCATATGAGCCACGCCCCTTTGCCCAGCACTCTGCAAACGCACTCCCTGGCGCGCTCTTGGATGGGGATTGAAGTCCCCTTCGCTGCTGGGGGTGGTTAGGGGCCAACTAGCCTACCTCTTACCTCCAGTAAGCCCCACACAGTGGGCTTGCTGAGAGTTGGACACAGGCCACGCCCCCTTTCTCCACCACTTCGCCGCATGGCTCCCCTCCCGGGCCACTTCTGGCCCAGGAGACCCATCCCCCGGGGCCTGGCCTCTTTGATGGGGACCGTGGGGAGAGCCCCAATGACCCCACGGTCCCTGCCGGCTTCCCGCCTCCTGCGGGAGCTGGCATTGCTTTTGGACAAGGGGAGCTGCCAACCTGCAGCTCCCCTTGCCCAAAAGCAATTCTGCTCTGCTTCTTGGAAGCAAAGCAGAAGTTTGCAATGACAGGGCAGGAGCCGTGCTCCCGCCCTGCCATTGCAAACTGCAATGTCCCAGGGATGGGCCCCTGGGACATTGCCGGCGCTGGCCCTGGGGGGTGGCGGTCCCCAAGGCCATTGAGGGCTCTAGGAGGGGGGCCGCGCGGCCCCCCTCCCAACTGTTTAAAGCCCCGGGGAGGTGGTGGTCCCCGGGGGTCTGCAACGGACCCCCCTATTTAAATAATTAGTGCCCCGGGGAGGTGGTGGTCCCCGAGGCAGTGTGGGGGGGGGCAGGAGCCCCCACCACACCTTTAATTAAAAAAAAAGCACCATTATTAAATATTGCCCCCAGGACCTGGCCCATCCGGGGGCTTTAAGAAAACGAAGATTTAAAAAAAAAATCTTCTGGATTTGCGCACCCAGCGCGACTCCGGCCGAAAAAAAAAATGCTTTTTTTGGGCCTGGGGGTCCCGTGGTTCCTTTTTCTTGTGACTCGGTTTTACGGAGTCACAAGATGGCTGCCAACACATTCTGATTTGGAGTGTTGGCAGCCAATCAAAATGAAGCTCATGCTTGGGAGGATTCGCGAATCCTCCTCGGTGCTCAGATATCGATATCTTTATTTATTGAATTTCTCAGCAACTACTGAACGGATTTACACCATTTAAAAAAAAGAGTGCTTTCTGAACCAAGAGCTACCTTTTGCCAAATTTGGTGTAATTCCATTCAGCAGTTTGGGCTGTAGCCTGTTCCAAAATTCCTATGGAAATTAACATGGGGAAAACGCGTTTTGGGACCCCCCTTTTTTCTCAGCCCCCGCTTGACGAATCACCCCCAAACTTTCAAGACAGGAGCTGACCTGAGGTGGTCATTAGTTTTGACAATTTCGCGAAGATTCGTCAAATGGCGCCAAAGATATTGGCAAAAGAAAAATGCTTTTGAATAGAAACAAGGTCCTAACTATAACTACCTACTGGCGACTGCCAGTAGGTATATATATATATATATATATATATATATATATATATATATCACAAAAACAAAGTTACCATGCTTGGAAACGCCAACTCAGGTGAAGGTAAATCCTTTCTTTATTGTGGGTAGCAAAACAGCGCGTTATTTCTCCATGTCCATAGCGCCATACGCGTTTCGGGCTAACCGCCCTTGTTCACTGGCAATACATGCAGGCCACCACAAGTGCGAACTGAAAGTCTTTATATCTGTCATCATATGCAAGTGCATTCTGGGTAAAGTAGTTCTTACATCTCCCTAATGGTAGCAGTCGGCGCTGTATGCATTCAAATAATTCCCAAGTTTGCACAGTGGTGAAGGGAGGGGGCGGGGCTTCAGGTGACATCTGTGCAAACGCGCCCCGTGGCGCGTTTTAAGTTGGGGGATTAAATCCCCTTCAATCCTGAGGGTCCCTGGGGCCAACTAGCCCAACAGGTACATCCAGAAAGCGCCACAGAGCTGCATTGCAGAGAGGTGTAAAAGGGGTGTGGCCTCTCTACACGTCTCTGCAACGCAGCCCCTGGCGCATATTGGAGGTTCCTGGTGGGCTAGTTGGCCCCTAGGGACCCTCAGGATTCAAGGGACTTAATCCCCCAACTTAAAACGCGCCACGGGCGCGTTTGCACAGATGTCACCTCAGGCCCCGCCCCTCCCTTCACCATTGTGCAAATATTCTTCTAAAATCATCCGAAATACGAATTCCGATTTACTCACCTGTTATAAGGAGAGACCTCAGTGCTGTATCTTTCAGTCCAGTACTGGTCCTGAAAAGTAATTTTAACCGTACTTACCAGTAACTTGAATTTCCTTCCATAGGATATCATTGCCTGCTTTTTGCTGAAAAAGTTTCTAAGTGTTGATTTTGAAACCTACAAATATTCCTCTAAAATCAGCCGAAATACGAATTCCGATTTACTCACCTGTTATAAGGAGAGACCTCAGTGCTGTATCTTTCAGCCCAGTACTGGTCCTGAAAAGTAATTTTAACCGTACTTACCAGTAACTTGAATTTCCTTCCATAGGCTAACATTGACTGGTTTCACTTGGAAATTCTTCTAAGTGTGGAGTTTTGGAACTTTAAAATATTCCTCTAAAATCAGCCGAAATACGAATTCCGATTTACTCACCTGTTATCAGGAGAGACCTCAGTGCTGCATCTTTCAGCCCAGTACTAATCCTGAAAAGTAATTTTAACCGTACTTACCAGTAACTTGAATTTCCTTCCATAGGATATCATTGCCTGCTTTTTGCTGAAAAAGTTTCTAAGTGTTGATTTTTGAAACATACAAATATTCCTCTAAAATCAGCCGAAATCCAATTCTGATTTACTCACCTGTTATCAGGAGAGACCTCAGTGCTGCATCTTTCAGCCCAGTACTGGTCCTGAAAAGTAATTTTAACCATACTTACCAGTAACTTGAATTTCCTTCCATAGGCTAACATTGACTGGTTTCACTTGAAAATTCTTCTAAGTGTGGAGTTTTGGAACTTTAAATTATTCTTCTAAAATCAGCGAAATACGAATTCCGATTTACTCACCTGTTATCAGGAGAGAACCCAGTGCTGCATCTTTTAGCCCAGCACTGACCCTGAAAAGTAATTTTAACCGTACTTACCAGTAACTTATCTTTTCTTCCATAGGAATCCATTGTCTGGTTTTCAGCAGAAAAGTTTCAAAGTGTCGATTTTCACAAACTACAAATATTCCTTAAAAATCGCCTGTATGACTTAAACGCATTTTTTCAACTGTTTACAGGAGATGCACCAGTGCTGGATCCAGGATCCAACACTGAGTAAGAAAAAGTAACGATAACAGTTTTTACCTGCTAAGTGAATTTCCTTCCATAGGATAACATTGGTGATTCTATGAGGAAAAGTTTCAAGTGTCAACTTTTAAAATACAATAATATTCCTTAAAAATCACGACTGTAACCAAAACGCTTTTACTCAACTGTTTACAGGAGATGTCCCAGGACTGAATCTAGGATCCAGTCCTGTGGTTAGAAAAAGTAATCCATAAAGTAACTAATTGCATTTAACTAGAAATTCACATTGAGCTGAATGTTGCATTGTGTTTGAAAATGTGTTGCCCATTGCAACAACTGTAACTACTGTACTTAAAAGTCTATTGCCTATGTGCTAAGTATTTAAACTAAAGTAATTCATTCTGAGAAAGTATTTTTGTAATGTAATGTATAATTTAATTACAATGTAATTTAAAAAATAAAATATGTAAAAGAAATTGTTTCTAAAAATGTAGTAAATCAGTATGAAAAAAATTAATATAAAAATTAATACATTTAAAAAATGTCATTTAAAAAACCTTTGAAATTCACTGAAAAAACCGTAGGTTTCAGGCACGTTATAGTTACAAATTAGCATTTAAAAAACCTTTGAAATTCACTGAAAAAACCATAGGTTTCAGACACGTTATAGTTAGAAATTAGCATTTAAAAAACCTTTGAAATTCACTGAAAAAACCATAGGTTTTAGGGACAGTTATAGTTACAAATTAGCATTTAAAAAACCTTTGAAATTCACTGAAAAAACCATAGGTTTCAGATATGTTATAGTTACAAATTAGCATTTAAAAAACCTTTGAAATTCACTGAAAAAACCATAGGTTTTAGGGACAGTTATAGTTAGTTGGACATTTCACTCGTACAAAACCCGTGAAATTCCCCCGTTATAGTTAGTTCAGCTAACTATAACTCGCGCCCACAATGCACTGCTGATGACGTCACATATTACATCACTCATGACATGGTCAGTGACATCACTGATGACATCACTGATGACATCTCAAATGACATCACTGATGACATCATCCACGTGATAATCTGATGCAGCTCCTCACACCCTAATATAACCTTTGATACACCCAATCTAAATTACAGACTGCCATTCGCAAAACTATAGACACTCCAACACCAATAACTACATACCCACTCACTGATTCTTAGGTCTACACACACACATCCACTCACTCACCCGTACAGTCACTCATACTTATGGTCACTCAGTACAGGACTATCATATGCACTCTTACTCCTATATAGACACTCAAACACCGCCACTCATCCATAGAGGTACTCACACACCTAGTCAGTCATGCAAATAATTAAACACACTGCCATTTACTCACCTATACAGTTATACACACACCAGCTCACTTAATCATACAAATACTAGCACATTGTTACGCTCTTATACAATCACTGATACAAGCACACACTCATCCATACAGCCACTATCACAATCACTCACTCTCGCTTATAGCTATTTATATACTCCAACACACATATATACTGGCTTTCACATATGTAGTTACTCACACATGTACCACTGGGACATACATTCACTCACTAACACACTCTTACACGCACTTACCCACCCATACAGTCTATCACAGATGCACTCTTGAAACCATCCACCCAGTGAATCACCCACTCACACATCTATGCACAGAGTCGCACACACCCCTCCCACACAAACACTCAGGCACCCATACAGATACTCAGACAACCATTCAATAACTCATATAGACACTCATGTAGCTATTCACAAACACATGCAGCCACTTACACAGCAACAGACAGACGGATACAGACATTCACCCAGTTTAGTCACTAACCCATGCATTCAGTAAGATACCTTAAATCACTCACTTATACAGTCAGTCACGCACCTACTAAATCATCCATACAGACACTTACACACCCATTCATTCTTCAATACGTCTTTTCCTATATGTATTAAAAATATTTAAACTTTACAGAAACACACAGTCACTGGATGATGTCATCAGTGATGTCATCAGTGATGTCATTTGAGATGTCATCAGTGATGTCATCAGTGATGTCACTGACCATGTCATGAGTGATGTAATATGTGACGTCATCAGCAGTGCATTGCGGGGCGCGAGTTATAGTTAGCTGAACTAACTATAACGGGGGAATTTCACGGGTTTTGTACGAGTGAAATGTCCAACTAACTATAACTGTCCCTAAAACCTATGGTTTTTTCAGTGAATTTCAAAGGTTTTTTAAATGCTAATTTGTAACTATAACATATCTGAAACCTATGGTTTTTTCAGTGAATTTCAAAGGTTTTTAAATGCTAATTTGTAACTATAACTGTCCCTAAAACCTATGGTTTTTTCAGTGAATATATATATATATATATATATATATATATATATATATATATATATATATATATATATATATATCATCAACGGTTTGCTCAGCAAATAAGGGCGCATTCGGGAAACAATAATCATCCTCTGGGCACTGCAGACACTTTAATAATAACATGAGCCTGACGCGTTTCGGAAAAACATTTCCTTAATCATAGGCATTTGTCCAAAGTCTCGCGCTACTGCAGCACTGAATTTAAAATACCTGCCCTCCAATGGGCTATTCAAATGAAACCCCAGTACTAGCTGGGACATGTAGTGCTGCAGCTTACATTAACCCCATATATATATCCACACACGATTCCTCGGACTTTCCCAAAAGAATACAAGGACACTTTGAATGTTTGCAGTGTAGGAGATTTACTGACTGCACCAGCTGGTGCAGTCAGTAAATCTCCTACACTGCAAACTTTCAAAGTGTCCTTGTATTCTTTGGGAAAGTCAAGGAATCGTGTGTGGATATTGCAGGTTTCCGATACCCTGAACAAGGACCGCCCTACTTGACAGCCTCTGCATTTATCGGACTCTCTGGGAAATATATATATATATATAGTTTTTCTGAAAAACCAAAGGTTAAAGCAATGTTATAGTTAGGTACAAATAGCATTTCAAACATAACATTTTAAACTAACACTGAAGTTCACCAGTTATAGTTATCACAAGTAATTATACATCATGCCCTAAAGTAGCTATAACTTTTTCCCCATCATGAGCAGTGTTGTTATCAATGGTGTCATTCCAGATATCATTAGGAATGTTATCAATGCAGTCATTGAGTATGTCAAGAGTGATTTAATATGTGAAGGTTCAAGCAGTGCATAACGAGGGCACGAAATTCACTAGTTACAGTTAACTGGAGTAACTACAACTTGCACCTCAGCCATGCACTGTGATGTCATCAATGATGTAATTTCAGATGTGGCATTGATGTTATCAATTATGTCATAGAATATTTCTGGAGTAATTTATTATGTGAGGTCAAGTGCAGTAGTTTTTTAGTTTAAAATTGAATGTTTTAACACACATTATCACCTAACTATAGCATCACTTTAACCTTTGGCTTTATTGTTTTTAAGGTAAGTAACATATTATTACAAGAATGAACTATAACTTAATTTTAACCTTTCTGGGATTTTCTAGGGTTTTCTTAATGTAAAGTAAAACTTTTATTACCATAAGTAACTATGCCAACCATGCTGTGCGGCATGGAGTTGGCCCAACTCCCCACGGACAGCCACCCTAATGGTGCATGGCTTTCAGCTGTGCTTGGTGTTAGCTGCAGGGCCTGGCCAGCAGACAGATCCTGTGACTAGCCCCATGCAGGCAGCCAACCCCCTGCCACGCACAATCTTTGACTGCACCCAACTCCCCGCAGGTGTCCAAGATGCTGTTGCTGGCCAATCCCATTGACCTTACAACGCCCTAAAGCTCCTCCTTATTTTTCTGCCATTTCGCATTGTTTCATTGTTTTATGGATTCATTTTTTTTTCGATATCTTGACTAAGTTTGTACTGATCTAGTGGATAATATTTTCTTTTTGTAAAACCCTTACTAAACACAGAGAAAATGTGACCTTAGTGGTGTCCTTGATCCAGCATCATCAATTCACTTGCAAGCTTGAAAAATGCGAACTAAAGAAAGAGGAAATTAATTATCTTGGGTTAAGTCTGAATGCATCTGGTTTGACTTCGAACCCAAGAAGGAATTAGCCATCCTTGAATCTCCTTCCAATGTCAAAGAAACACAAAGTTTCCTTTGAATGTGTACATTTGTGCTGTCAGTTTTTCAAGGATTTTGCAAAACTAAGTGGTGTGATTACTGTTGATTTAAAGAAGAAAAATATGAAAGGTGGTTTTCACTTGGGATTTCCATGCTGAAAGAGCATCTAATATGACATTCTGACACTTCTAAAAAGTTGATTGTTGAGACTGATGCTTCTGAAAAAAACAGTGACAGCTGCCTTGTTAGACAATGAAATATACACTTACGCTGGTAAAGAAAATCAATGGGTGAGAGGATCCAGATCCTGCTTTTTTTGTCTCATGATTTTTCTGAAAATGAATGGAAATATTATTTTCTTGAAATAGGGCTACTAGCAAGGAAATTTTCTTGTACTAAATGGAAACATCTCCTGAGTACCAAGGGATCTTTGACATTTGAATTGATCACTGTAAGTCACAGTGCCAACAAAATCTTCAGTGTACAAACAGTTGCCATGCAAAGTGGACGTTCTTCTTTTCTTAGCACAATAGTACCATGACTTGTATTCCTGATTCCAAGAATCTTTTGTCAGATGAACTGTCTGTTCTTTATCCTGAATCATCTCTTTCTTATGACCAACTTAGTATTCCTTCTCATCATGTTGTTGGTATTGCTCAATCTTTGTTGAAAGAGTTAAAAAGGCACAGGAGCAAATGAGTGAGATAGAGGATGTCATTTAACATTCGACTTACAAAAGATAATTTTTATTTCAGCGAACAAGCTATCTTTATTCTTAATAAATAATCATAATTGGATATGCTGTGTATGTGTTATAATTCAGCCATTTCAGGTCAAGTCTACATTTGATCTTGTTCTATGTTCATTTTGGAGGTATACAGTTCATTCGGATGTAAAAAATGTATCAACTCTTGCTCCATTTGTGCTCACAACAAATTATTACATTCCAGCCCTTTTGGCTATTCACAGCCTTCATAGCTCTTGAACCTTGGCATATAATCTCTACTGACTTAATAACGGATATTGCATTCTCAGAATGACATTAAGTCATTATAGACACAGGTGATACTTTTTCAAAGCAGATCTTTTTTTCTCATTTGCCTAAGTAACCTACAGCTGAATAAATGTCTCAAAGTTTTAGCAGGTATTTTTTTTTGTCTTCAAGGCTTACATCATACAACAATTTCTGACAAAGGAGCCTAGCATATTTTGCACTTTTGGAAGGCTCATTAGAACAAGATGTTTCTCCCTACACCATCATCAGTCCAATGGACAGACTGATTGCACTAATCAGAGTCTTCAATTAAACCTTTGATTCTTCTGCAATGCCGTCAAGATGAGTTGGCTTCCTACTTACCAATAGCTGATTTTTCTTATAACAATGTGAGTCATAGTGCTACCTGTAACATCATTTTTCTGTTTGCAAGATTTCCATCCAAGAATGTTTCCTTCTTTAGCTCACAATGATATTTCATTAATTACATGGATCATCTAAAGAAACAAAGACAACTAGTTTTGATTCCATTTCAACTTTAAGTTGAAAGAAATTGCTGACAGGTCTTCTTCTTTGCTCCTGGTAGTTAGGTGTGGCTACTGCTGCTGAGAGTAAGGTTTGGTTACTGTCCTGTTTTTTTCCAGGTTGAACTTTACCAGTAAAGTGTTGGCCATAATATTTAGGCCCATTCTTCATCACTCATCAGGTTAATTCTTTAGCCTTTCATTTGAAATTGCCATGCGCTTGGAGAATGCATTGTGTTTATCATTCTTTAGAATTAAAATCTTATGTTTTTGACACCCATCATCAATTACCTATAGAACGCCCTGGTACTTTGGTCAAAAGCTAACCTGAATATGGAATTCAAGAAACCAGTGATTCTAGTATTTTCTAAGGTTGCCTTCTGTTTTGGATACATTGATTCAGTGAACATTTTTGGAAAGATGCTTCTGCAGTCCATGCCCCTGGTTGTTTCATTTTTTTTCAGCGTCATCCTGATAAACCCAGAATTTCAGGAGGGAGCCCACTGTTACAACTGGGAGAAGAACTCATCAGAGGCAGTGGCCTGGTCGTTTGACCTTGCTTCTGCAATAGGAAGGAAGTGCATCTTCCTTCCCCTTACTTAGCACGTGGTATGGGCTGTCTCCTTGCTCCATGTGCTCAGCATCAGCACTTGCATGGCTGCATCAACTTGGGATTTTTACTGCTGGTGATGATTTCAGTGAGTGGTGTATGGCACTGACTTGGATGGAAGGAAGGCTGTTTACCAAAACTTCTTATTCTTGTAACGACCATCAAGGATAAACTAATATTCCGAAGAAGAAGCCATGGCTATGAATGAATGAATAAATGAACAAATATTTATAAAGCACAAACAGACATCCTGGATATTTGTGGCTCTAGTCGATTAAATCAAACTGAACGGAAGGTGATGCCACCTCAAAAAATTTACATTCTTTACCAAATATGTTTAAATGCCTTACTAAACACTAGTAGAGCTTCCTTTAGTTGGACTGAGACCAAATAGAGCACCACAGAACTGGAGCCATAAAAGTAAATGGTCAGAGTTCTAATCTGAAGGCCATTTGGCCATCATTGAGGAGCATATATTGCTTGAAATGGCTTACTAGCCATCAAGCTAGACATGTTTCCCTAACTTATCAACCAGAAAGAGAGGCCTATAATTTGCAACTTTCTGTGGATCTAGGTTAAATTTTTAAGCAGAAGCTTAACTACTGATCTATCCACTGTCATTGGACTGTTCTGCTACTGAAAGAAGAATTCAATCTACAGGAATTAGTTGAAATTATTATTGTGGAAATTTCTGTTAAACTTTCACTGGGCAGATGTCATCTGAAGATCCACATTTTTGGCAAAATGAAGTCTTCTTACCTCTTACCTTACTTGTCATCCACCCTAGGAATAGTATCAGCCACAATGCTATCTTTTAAGAGACTATTGTGTAGAGAGAAGATTCTGGATTTAGCTTCTACTTCCCTGAACAAATGGATCAAAGAATTGTATATATGGCTATCCTTAAATAAATTATTATCGATGAAGGTCCCATACCCATAATTTGTTGTCAGTCTCTCCCAATCCAAAAGGAGTTAACCTTCTTTCCTGCGATGTACTGCCCTGCCAAATCCATATCAAAGGAGACCAAGATCAGAGAAGATTGTTTCACAATGCTCTTGTTTCCCTATTTCTTGTCATGAAAGTAGACCTTCACTTAAGGAAGTGCCTTTGTTTTTTTGGTTCAAATCTGTTTATTAGTTTTTGAGAAATGAGAATTTTGAAATCAAAAATGTTTGTGGCCTTGAAAGTCTTTAATTATAGAGCTATCTGGACAATTATTTTGCAGTTTGTTTATGAACCTGTGTTTCTGTTGATCCTCCATTGACTGGGTTGGCGCAGACCCTCAATGGGCCCAAATTTAAATAATATTCAAACCTAATTAAAAGAAGGAGCTTTTCTAATATCAATCAATTTGGGTCCGGGAACAAAAATCCCTGAAACCAAGCCCATAAGGGAGGAACCCCAAAATGACACCACATACTTCAAACCATATCTGGGGAATTGTTTACGTTTTTTTGGTGTTTTCATTTGAGATGTCATCAGTGATGTCATCAATTATGTCATTTAAGATGCCATGATAAATGTAATGTAGGATCATAAACAGTGAATCATGGGGCATAATTTATAGTTATCTCACTGAACTATAACTGGTGAATTTCTGTATTTTTTTCCATTTTTAACACATTAGTTCTTGTGTTAATTTATCACCTAACTATAACATTACTTTAACAATTTTTTTAGTGAATTTCTTTTTTTCCCCCACAAGATCAGGTCTGTTTACCAGACCTGACTATTAAGTCAATATTTGGTTATGTAAGTTAAGGTCTTATTACCATACCTAACTATAATACCACTTTAACCTTTGTTTTTTCAGTGGATTTCGGAGTTTTTGATCAAATTCAACTTTAGGGATGTGTAACTCTTTCTTCAGGTTGGGAGAACCTCTACAGATGGTGCAAGGACATATGCAGTAAAGGACTTGGAAAGTGACCTGGCTTCTGACCAAACGTTGTGTCCAACCTGATCCTCTGGTCATAGAGTACATTAAATGCATAGTTTTACATTAAGGATTTTTTGTGTTAGTTTTTACACATTTTTTGTTTGGTTTCATTTGTTTGCCTTTTATAAATAGTTTATTTACAGTGTTCAACTGCTGTTTTTTAATATTTTTGAAATTTACTTTTACTCCTAAATGTGATAAAAGTTTCTTTAAGTATATATTTTTCTTTCTTTCATTTTTTCCACAAGTCTTTGTGGTCTGTGTGGAGATGGCCTCCCATCACCTTTGAAAATATTAATGTATTCATTTCCCCAGAGACTATTGCTTTGAAGCATTGCCTGCAGTTTGGCAGTTTGTTGCAAAATGCTGAATCTTTTCGCCACTTTCCTATCAGTGCTTATGGTGTGCTTTCACTGGGGCAGTCTGTTGTATTTCAGCCATTCAAATCTTCTGCATCTCAGCAAAAGCTATCAGCTATGCTTTTAGGATGCATTGCCCTCAGGTGCACCCCAAAACATTCTCCTCCATCTTGTGAGTTGCAGTCTACCTGTGCTCCAGATTGTGTTTGCTTTGCCTGTCGTTGTTACAGTTTAAAATTGTAGTTTTAATCTGCCCGTTATTGCATAATTTATCACCTGTTTTGTGTTTAAACTTGTGGCTTTTCCTTGCCCGTGACTGCTTCCATTTAACCTGTTGAATTGTGGGATTTGCAGTCCAAACTCTGTAGTTTTTCCCTCTCATTCCCCGTGACTATCAGTTTTTCCCTCCAAATTTCTCCTTTGCTCTGTGCTAAGACCTGTATGTTAAGCAGTGCACCCCCAGCCACCATTTTGTGTTAACAAGTGAGTGAAACCGGGGGCGTGGCTTGGCAGCATGGCCACGTAGACGTGCCTGAAGAGAGCTCCGCGCGGCGGCCCGAACTTTAACCGGATCCTTCAACATCCTGGCTCATATTTAACATAAGAAGGGTCCCCTGTGCCACCATAACAGCGTGAACAATCGCCTGGGACCTCCTTTGAAGTGGCTACGGAGCGTAGATGCCGGAGAGGTGTCGGCGCCATCTTACCTGCCGGGACGCGGCAGGGCTGTACTGCCTGTGATACGGAGGGACCCTCGGTCTCACTGCGGCGACACTCCGGTACAGAGGTCTTCGAGGCCGGATGGTCTTTATTTTGGGACTGGTGGATAAACGGATGGGCGCGGGAGCGGCCAGACGGAGGTAGTGCGGCCGGAAATACAAGGCCTGCAGCGGGAGGCAGCTGAGAAGTGAGATCGCCGATAAGCGGATATATTTATAGAGAAGGCTGCCTCCTGTGATTCGGCTGTCTTCCGCCTGGCGGGTTGCGGACTTTGCTGCTGCCCTACGGGGGAAAAGAACTACGGAGGCACTGCCCGGAGTGAGGTGCTTAAGGTGAGAGTGCGACAGACCCTGGGGGGGACGGCCCTGAAGGTGGCAAAGGCAGTGGATCAAAAGGCAGTTCCGGAGGTAATGGGGGCTCCCCTTGGGGTGGTCGCAGATTGCTGAGACTGGACTGGGCTGTCTAGTGCCCCGTGGAGACCTCTCGGTGGGGCTGGAAACCATGTGCAGACTGGTGAGGAACCCATCGGTGTGTATGCGGAGGCGGAGCGCAGTGGTGTAATTGCACCCTGATTACAACCCAGAAGAGCCAGACCCCCTGTGGGGGACCCTTGCTGGGTGTCCCCTCTGGAGAATAGTGGAGGTCTGAAACTGTCATCACTGAACGGATTGTAGTACCTGTTTGAGCAATAGCTAGTACCTCACTCTGGTCACTATGGGGAAAGACAGGGCACCAAAGGCGCAGACTAATAAGATATCGAACTACGCCCAGCCTATACTTCAAGGTCCGGATGGTGGAGGAGGGGATCCCGTGATGGGGAAGGGAGCTGCAGAGGGAGATATAGAGGACCCCTCTACACTGAAAGATGTCATACATGCTATCCATTCGTCCCGGGACTATATGGTTAGAAAAATCGATGCCGTCGCCATAGATGATAATCTGCTGCGGTGTGACCTTCGGAAAGTCACGGACAGAGTGACTAATACTGGGAAAGACACAAGCGTTTTGAAACTGGAAGTGAAGAATCTTAGTGCTACGGTGGCGGAACTAAAACGTCAGGTCATTAAGCTAGATGACAGGGCAGAAGATTCAGAAGGAAGGTCTCGGAGGGGGAATTTAAGATTTGTTGGATTTCCTGAAAAGTCAAAGGGGCCCTCAGTGGAACTGTTTCTTGAGGAGTGGATCATGCGCGAAATGGCCCCCAAACAGTTGTCCGAATTCTTTAGTATTGAAAGAGCGCACAGAGCGCTGGCGGCCCCCCCAGACCCAGAGCGCCTCCGCGAGCAATAATTGCTAAGCTATTTAATTTCAGGGATAGGGACCACCTTCTCCAGCTTTCACGCAGTGGGCAATGTTTTTTCTTCGAAGGCCATTCAATATCAGTGTACCCTGACTACACCCAAAGGGTCCAAAACAAAGAAGGACCTTCGTTGCCATTAAGCGGAGATTAAGAGACTTGAACTTAAAATACAGTCTTATGTTCCCGGCTAAGCTACGAGTGGAGAATGAAGGGCGTGTGCTGTTTTTCTTCTCGGCGGAGGAGGCAAGAGACTGGCTTGACGCTAGGGCTCCAAGGGGGAAACGCTTGGTACCCTCCACTGCCTCCCCTGGGGCGGCTTCGGCTCATACATCCCTGAGGGATCGTAATTCCTCTACACGGCAGGCGCAACACAAACGGACGATGAGCCTGGGCCGTGTCACGGTCCTCCAGGTTGGCACACTGCACGCTTCGGATTCGGAAATAGTACTGGACTCGATAGAGAAGGCGCTGGACATGGTGGTTGGACCGGGGACCAAGACAGCGACCAAGAATGAACATTGAGTGTTGGCAATGGAGAGTGGAACAATACAGATAAGTTTGTTAAGTGTCTGCACTAGGGTGGGATTACTGAGAGACTGCTATGCCGATAACTTGCAGGGATCCTTGGGAGTCCTGTAAATGAGGATCACATGGGTGGACTTCTATGATGCATGGATGGATGCCATGTTAATTATTACCTATAGTATGAGCATGGACTGTTGCCAGAGTAGCAACGCCCCTATTAGAGTCCAAGCCCGCCTGGGAAGCCTGAGAGCAATCTCGCGCCTCGGCATGGCTGGTCTCTTGCACAGCATTTAAAGGATACTATTTTGTGTTTGTCAGTTCTGGTGGGACGGGGTTTCGGCCTTCAGTTACATAAACCAATGTCGAATGGTTTTCTGGGAGGGAGGGGGGGTGGTGTGGGGCGGTATGTGTTAATTCTATTGTGGATTGCAAGGTATACATGGAAGTATACGCAACTGCCCATGGGGTGGGGGAGCCATAGTTGTTTATTTCTCACAGTTCTTTCTGGGTGTTTGGTGGGGTTCTTCCTGGGTCGTGTTAGTTTGCACTATACTAAAATGTCTACTAGGTCGGGAACACGGCGGACCGGGTGGTATATATTGGGTACACGTTCACAAACCAGTATGTCGGTGCAAAGATTGAAGATTATAACCTGGAATGTTAGGGGTATGGCTGGTCTTGACAGGCGCCGCAGAGTGCACGCGTTTTTAAAAAGGTATAGAATAGCTATTGCAGGACTCCAGGAGACACACATATGGGGGAAAACGATAGCGAGCATACGGAAAAGGTTGTGGGGACAGATATATGCTACCTCGTACTCTGGTTTTGCCCGAGGGGCACTGGTGTGGGTGGTACCTGGGGTCCCCTTTCAACATCTTCATCATGTTTTGGATCCTGAGGGACGCTATGTCATCTTGTTTGGGAGGTGGGAAGGTAAGGAAATTTGCGTTGTTAATGTTTATGCCCCTAACTCGGATTGTCCAGATTTTTTTCTGTCAGTCCTAAAAGCGGCGGCACCATACATGGGTGCGGAACTTATTCTTCTTGGTGATTTTAACTGCATCATTGATGCGGAATTGGATAGGGAACCCCCGAGAGAGAACACCAAGCCCCGCATGTCAAGGTCACTTGCAACTATAATGCAAGGTATACAGTTACGAGATGAGTGGCGGACACGTCACCCAACTAAACGAGAGTTCTCCTGTTACACGCCTGCCGCTAACACGTTTACTCGGATTGACCACTGCTGCCTCTCCCCGGGTCTGTCTGCCACTACGGAGGATGTCTCCTACTTAACTAAGTATGTCTCCGATCATGCTCCGCTGTTGTTAACTTTGAGAAGTAGGCCGGGACGACCAGCCATTCCATTATGGCGACTTCGGGCTGAGGCGCTTACGGACCCCCCATATGCACAGGCGGTTATGGAGGCTCTGGACCATTACTTTAGGGAGAACTGGGGATCAACGCCCAGCAGGTCCATAGAGTGGGAAGCCATGAAGGTGGTCATAAGGGGGATATGTATGCGGACCACGTATGGGGTCCAACACCAGCTTAGTAGAGACATTACTGCCTTGGAAGCACAACTGAAAACCCTGGATGATGCTTTTTATAAGGCGCCTTCGAACTCGGACGAATGGATGCGGGTTCACGGACAGTTACTTGAGGCCTGGTCCAGGTTAGAGAACCATCAATATACTACCTATAGACAAAGATTACACATGGAAGGGGATAGGACGGGAGCACTCTTGGCACGACTGCTCATGACAGAGACAGAACATATACCCATTCTGCAACTCAGAAATATCGATGGGAACACAATATACATGCAGGACGCGATTCTTAAGGAATTCGCGGCTCACCTGAGACATACTTGCACAACTGTTACTCATGCCGGGCCGCACGCACTGCAGGATTTCTTAGGCAGGATAACGCTTTTGATGCTGAGGGAAGAGGACGCCGAGGCCCTGGGGGCACCAATAACCAAAGATGAAGTCCTGATAATAATTAAAGGGCTGAAATCGGAGAGGTGCCCTAGGAGTGATGGACTCCCAGCGGAGTTTTATAAAAAATTTGCTCCGCAGCTGGTGGACCACCTCTTACAGGTATTTAATGAAGCTCTGATCCGGGGGGAACTCCCTAACACTATGATGGAGGCGTTGGTGTCTATGATCCCCAAGCCGGATAGAGACCCTCTTTCTCCTGCCTCTTACAGACCCATCTCTCTCCTGAATACCGATGAAAAGATACTGAGTGGCGTGTTGGCGGCGCGTCTTGTGCTGTATGTGGCCCGATTGGTCCACCCAGACCAGGCTGGCTTCGTTCCCGGGCAAAACCCCACATACAATCTGCGTAGACTTGCGCACATATGGCATGCACCTCATCTATGGGAAGAGGATTAGGCCTTATGTCTCCTAGATATTCAGCAGGCTTTTGATTCAGTCGAATGGAATTATATGTGGGAAGTTCTTAGTAAGATGGGGTTAGGGGAATCATACATAGGTTGGATAAAATTATTATACACTGGGCCAACGGCTATGGTACGCCTATGCAATCAAGTGTCTGATAGGTTTGAGCTCCGAAGGGGTACCTGACAGGGCTGCCCCCTGTCACCGCTTCTGTTCTCCCTCGCGATGGAGCCTCTGGCGATTACCCTTCGAACTGGGATGCAGAATTGGGGAATTAAGTTGGGAGATACTACGCATGTGGTGTCCATGTACGCCGACGATATGTTGGTATACCTTCGACGTCCTGAGGAATCGGTCCCTGTGCTGTTAGAAGCACTGACCGACTTTGGGGGGATTTCAGGACTGCACCTTAAACCTGGGAAGTCTAAGCTCTTCCCTATGGGATGTCTAACCGAGCGGGAGGAATGTGAACTGCTCCCCGTGAATATGAGCTGGGTCAGGGATGAAGTGCGCTACTTAGGGATTAGGCTGGCGCATACAGAGGACGACTATCTGGAGCGCAATATGGGGAGATGCGTGAAAGGTATAAAAATAATCCATTGCGTTTTGGCTTGAGTTGCCACTTTCCTTGATGGGTAAGGTCGTATTGACCAAAATGGTGATTCTTCCACGCTGTCTTTATGTGATGCAAAATTCACTTTATCAAATACCACAGGCGTATTTCAGACGCCTGGACCGATTGTTGGTGGAACTGCTGTGGGGAGCTAAAAGGAAGAGGGTGAAACTGGACACATTACAGATGACATGGGAACATGGGGGACTTGAGGTGCCACGACTAGGTCTTTATTATATGGCGGCGCAGCTTCAGCATGCGGTCCAGTAGTTCGATGACCACGATAATTAGGAGGAGCAGTTATTGGCAGGTACACATCGGGGAATTCCTCTCCCTGAACTTTTTATGATGGGGTCGAGGGTTCCGGATCGGCTTCCATACATTATTCGACATGTAGCCGCGATTTGGGAAGTAGCAATAAAAACGGTGGTGAAAAGGGCACCTAATGTCCGGACGCCCAGCTATGGGCAGTGTTACCATTTAAACAGATAAGTTGTAACATGTCCGTTACTAAATGGACGGAGGGGGGATGTCATGTGATGGGGGACCTATACTCTAACCAACAGTTCCTTACCAGGGAGGAGGCAGAGTCCGCGTTCGGGCTGGGTAGGGGACAATACCTCCAATATGGGAAAATATCGGCGGTAGCCCGCGAGCTGTGGCTGATGTTCCCACAAGAACCGCCCATCTCGACTACACTCCAGGCAACTGTGACCTTGACAGGGGGCGCAGATTAATCTTGCATATTTACCGGGCACTTAGGGATGATATTCCAGATTCCCCCCTTCTAGCGCAGGCCAAATGGGACGTGATTCTGGACATACCCTTAACGGTATCTGAGTGGAGGAAGGTGCATGAAGGGGTCAAGCGAATTAGTTCTAACCCTAGGTTTAAACTTACACAGTACAACATCGTGCACCAAACCTACCTGACTCCACGAGTCTTACACAAAATATATCCGGAATAATGGGCCTATTGTCCTAGATGTGGTTTTGAGGACGCCCATTTCCTACACATACTTTGGGATTGTGCTGATCTGGTAATTTATTGGAGGTCGGTGGTGGATACCCTACAAGTGATTACAGGATGGCAGATACCCCACACCGTTCGGGAGATACTACTGGGACTCCTCCCTAGCCCTAAAGGGAAAAAGCTCACAAGAATATTTTTGCAGCTGGGGTTGGTGCTAGCCAAACTGAGGGTTGCAATTGGATGGATGAGTCCGAAGCCCCCCACGGTAGCGAGCTGGGCCAAAGACCTACGGGAGTGGGCAGTAGCAGAGTTGATCCGGATGAAAAGGGTCAGGAGGGATGACAAATTGGAAGGCGATACGATGGCTTGGAATGTTATGATAACAGAGATTCCCGTGGGTGGGGAGACCTCCTCTCAAGGGTCTGAGAGGGCACATGCGGGGCACGCTGATTCTGGGGAAGTAACAATGCGTGGGAGCCACCCGGAGCCCGGAACTGTAGGAGAAACATAATGTTTGTGAGACGTGGTCCGGCCTGAGGGATCTGACATAAGTAGGAATATGTTTAGCGACCAGGGAGGGGGAGGGTTGGGAGGGTAGTTTAAGTGTTATGGTTTGTTTTCTTTTAGGATATCGTTGATTTGTCCAGAACCATTAATGTAACTCTTCATATGTGGTATGGATGAAAATATGTTCTTCTTGATCGGAATGTGTAAGTATTACCGCCATGGCTCCTGTGATGTATAACTGTTGCCATACTTTTGTTGTGATTCTGGAGGTCAATAAATACAATAAAAATATATTTTTTAAAACAAGTGAGTGAAACCAGCCCCCCCTTTCCCCCCCCCCCAGCTACAGGGATATTCTACATCAGAGGGTGCTCTGAGACAGCAGTAATCTGCTGTGAGCTGTTTAAGCTGTGTTTAATAGGGACTGTGCACTTCGTTTTTTGGCTAGTAGAGTGAGTAAAGTTTTTATACAAACAGTATTGTTAGAGGACAGTTTGTTAGGCCCTTACCTGCAGAAGTCAAAAGTGTGGATTGAGCCTGTCTGTCTCCTAGGAGATTCTAAATAGAGGAGCAGCTCCCCAGTCCCAGCCCCACCCCCAGGCCAGCAAACCTAGGACTGCTGATTGGTTCCCCAGCTCCCAGGCAACCCTGAGCCCTCCTCTCACACCTGCCCATGCCCCTTAAGGCTTTGCTGGGTGCACCCCAAAACATTCTCCTCCATTTTGTGAGTTGCAGTCCACCTGTGCCCCAGATTGCAGTGAAGCAGAGTCCAGGAAGTAGTAAGGAGGCAGACTAGTGCTGTCTCTTTCCTAAAAAGTTAAAAAGCGATTTTCCCTACCCGTGATTGCATCATCTTTTCTTTTTTTTATTTCTTTAACTGTCTTTGCCTGTGGTTGTTACAGTTTAAAATTGTAGTTTTAACCTGCCCGTGATTGCATAATTTATCACCTGTTTTGTGTTTAAACTTGTGGTTTTTCCCTGCCCGTGACTGCTTCCATTTAACCTGTTGATTTTGCAGTCCAAACTCTGTAGTTTTTCCCTCTCATTCCCCGTGACTATCAGTTTTTCCCTCCAAATTTCTCCTTTGCTCTGTGCTAAGACCTGTATGTTAAGCAGTGCACCCCCAGCCACCATTGTGTGTTAACAAGTGAGTGAACCCAGGCCCCCTTGCCCCCCCTTACAATAGGGATATTCTACATCAGAGGGTGCTCTGAGACAGCAGTAATCTGCTGTGAGCTGTTTAAGCTGTGTTTAATAGGGACTGTGCACTTCGTTTTTTGGCTAGGAGAGTGAGTAAAGTTTTTATACAAACAGTATTGTTAGAGGACAGTTTGTCAGGCCCGTACCTGCAGAAGTCCAAAGTGTGGATTGAGCCTGTCTGTCTCCTAGGAGATTCTGAATAGAGGAGCAGCTTCCAACTCCCTGGCCAGCAAACCTTGTCTGAGGTCGCTGGGACCTTATATGGTCTGCTATTGGTTGGTACATGTGTGCACTGATTGGTGGTTGTATCTGGTGTTTCTATTGGATTAGGGTTAGTGTCCTCATTGGTTGAGTATTTGAGGGTTCTGATTGGTTTCTGGATCTGTGACTCAATCAATGTAGGGTTGGGACTAGGGCTAGGGTTAGGATTTCTATTGGAAGTAGGGACTAGGGCTTCCTGTGTGATTGGTTGTTGGGACTAGGGTTGGGACTAGGGCTAGGGTTAGGCCTTTCATTGGAAGTAGCGAATAGTGCTTTTGGTGTGATTGGTTGCTGACCTAGGTATGGGACTAAGAGTAGGGTTAGGCTTTCTATTGGAAGTAGGGACTAGGGCTTCCTGTGTCATTGGTTGCTTGGACTTGGGTTGGGACTACTGGTAGGGCTAGGGCCTTTACTGGACGTAGAGAACAGGGTTTTTGAAACTGATTGGGTGCTTGGACTACGGTTAAGATTGGCTGTAAGGTCCTGGTCTCCTATTGGTTCTAGAGTTTAGGGCTAGTGTTGTGATTGGATAGTGTTAGGGCTAGGGTTCCCATTGGCTGAAGCGGTCAACTGATTAATAGAGCTATAAAAGGCCAAGGCTTAGGGCGTCTCAGCCCGGGCGTCGAGGCTAAGGGCGGAGAGGACAAGGGCAGTTGCCTGTTTGAGCCTGCTCGAGACTGGTCGGGACTAGGGCCAGAAATGCTGCCCATTTTCCCATTCAGTAATATCCAGCCCACACCATCCGCATCCACAAACATTGTAACACACTCACACCAAATGTACACCACACACAACCCTATGCACAAATCAATGTACCAGCATATACAAAACCAACCAAACCACATCTATACACCCTTCTATCCCAACTACCACACATTTCCACCATCACCTACAAACAGTACACAACATTATCCTATACCACTAACCAATCCACTCATCACTTACACGCCATTCAACACCATACATAACTACATCCCATCCAGACACACACTCCCTGCTCTAATTACTCCTAACAGACCACTTTTTATCACAAACATATACTCAGCCTTCCATCATTTGTCCAACCAACACCCTACCCTTCTTTCTACCATAATAACACTAATGCACAACACATACACTGCACGGCACCATACTTTTTAACTCTTGCAACAAACCAGGCTAAGACAAACACTCTTACCTCTACTTCATTCCCTCCTACACACAACATACACTACTCATAAACACATCACCACCCCCTCTACCTTACAACCTCCTCTCACAAACAATACTATACAAACAAATCCATCGCATGAAACAAATACACCACCACCCCTTTTCACTACTCCTCAAAAACAAAACATGTCACACACACCAGCACAACAAGATCTTCAAAGCGCAACACCTCATAATACTTACCATCACAAAATACAAACATACACCCACCTTTCAAACCACACAAAGGAACAAACTCCAATGCCAAGCTTCTTTCTTCCACCACACCTAACACAGATACAGCAACACAGCAACTCTCTTCCAAACGCCTCTCATCCATTGGACAATTTAGAACCTTACTACATGACCCACATGCTATACCACCACCCCTGTCTCATGCACCTTCCGCCCTAAACACACGCAAACAATATAAGCAACGTGCCACACCTCACAACTTCGCTTCCCCATGTCTACTGCACAACAATGTTACACCACGAAAACAACACATCACTCCAACTCACTCTCAAACACCATCTCCACCACATACACACGCAGACCCATCAAAATGCCTTCTTAGCATACTGGATGAGGAACATGATACAGAACAGCTACACGATTGCTATCCTAATACAGCTAATACCGGCACTAAAAACACACCTGCTACAAACCCACACAATACTGATCACTCTTCTACAAAACAAAGTCTCACTATCACCAAAGCCCATTCTCTAAACTGTCTACTAATAAATGCTCGATCCCTCTCTAAAAACAAACATCACATCTACGACCTTCTCACCGATGCAAAACCAGACATACTATTCATAACTGAATCATGGTTGGGAGATGATATGGCTCCAGTCCTGCATGAAGCCATTCCTCTAGGCTATCAAAGATCACCCAAAATCATATAGGCAAAAAAGGAGGTGGGCTAGCTGTTGTGTTCAGGCAAACATTGCATATCACTAAAGTTGACTACATCACCATAAAGAATTGTGAGGCTCTTCTCACCAGATGCAATCCTACACCGTCTTCCTCCTGTAACTTCTTGCTCCTTTACAGACCTCCACCTAGCAAGGCGACATTCCCAGACGCACTTCTAGACACAGTTTCAAACCTGATAACAATACACTCCAACCTATGCGTTCTGGGTGACCTCAACCTTTGGTTTGACAAGCCCAATCTGACCCATCCTAAAACAATAATCAGTGGCCTAGATGCACTGAACCTGCATCAGATTGTCCACAAACCCGCACACATCGCTGGACATATCCTAGATGTCATTTTTGCTAATACCGAACTTGTTACCTTTCAAACTATAACTCCGGTCACATGGTCAGACCACCACTTGCTTGCTTCCCAACATAAAACAACACTAAGTGACTCACCTAAAACTACCTTACATCCATCCACCTATCGGCCGTGGAACAAACTCAATTTGGAACACTTAGAAACACAGCTAACATCCACTACAAATCTGGAAACAATAAATTCTGTTCAAAAACTATATGAGTGGCTACAGGAAGCTTTTGACATCCTGATACCACTCAAAACCACACAACAGAACAAAAGAAAAAAGCGCCTTGGAGAAACATAAAGATAAAAGACATAAAACAACAAATTAGAAAGCTGCAACGTACCTGGCTCAAAACAAACGCCAAACAAGACAAACTTCACCTACAGAAAATTAACTGATTATACAAGTCAGCTATCAAAAAAGCTAAGAAAAGGTACTATTCAGACAGAATTCAAAATGCTAAATGTGAAAATAAAGAATTCTATAAAATACTCAATGAATTTCGCAAACCAAAGTGCCTAGAAGGAACTCATCCTGTTACTCAAGATTTCACAGACAAACTGGCAAATCATTACACGGACAAAGCAGACACATTGGACTCATACTTAAAACAGAAACAAAGCACCAGCACTAACCCTTGTACAAAACAACAATCCAAGAATACTCTAACCCAGCCTCTCCATTCCTTCCAACACATCTCACACGATGAATTTATGGACCTGGTCAAATCAAGCAGGCCTGCCGGCAGCTCTTCTGACCCGTGTCCACCACAAACTTTCAAGACAATTCTTTTAACAACCTCTGCTGCCACTCCAGTAAGAAGAATCATCAATGATTCCTTAACTACCGGAATATTTCCAGAAGAACTCAAAAGGTCACACATACGCCCTTTACTGAAGAAAACAAACTTGGACCCGCTGAACCCTGACAACTACAGACCCATTACAAATGGACCTTTCCTGGGCAAACTGATAGAAAGAGCAGCGTTCGCCCAGATGTCACAATTCATTGAAGAGAATGACATACTTTCAGACTTCCAAACAGTATTCCGTCCGGGAAGAGGCACTGAATGTGCCCTCCTTGCCATCAGGGATGACCTGAAGAATACAGTAGACCGCAACGGGGTTGCTGCACTACTCCTCTTGGACCTCTCGGCTGCCTTTGACACGGTTGACCATGACACTCTGAAACACAGACTCTATGAAGCCAGCATAGAGGGAACTGCTCTAGACTGGATCGCGTCCTACCTTCAAAACAGAACTAATGTCATCCATACCCCACCTTTCTCGTCCAAACCATACTCCACAAAAGCAGGGGTCCCTCAAGGCTCTATCATCTCACCCATGCTTTTCAACATCTACATGAAGTCATTACCGGTACTGATCAATCAATTTCACCTCATGTGCTATAACTATGCAGATGACACGCAAATACTCCTTCAACTGGAATGCCCCAAAAAGACATTGGAAAATCCCCAATTTTTAGTTGTCTCAGAGCCGTGGATCAGTGGATGACTTGGAGCCATCTCAAATTGAATGCTTCCAAAACAGAAATACTCACATGTGGCGATTGGAAACATTATGACCCACTTGCCGCCTGGCCTGATGAATTGGGATCACCGCCTAAAGTATCGAAGGAAGTAAGAAACCTCGGAATGACCATGGACTCCAAGCTATCGATGAATGCCCAAGTGGACAAACTAGCAAGATCAAACTTTGTCACTATAAAAACGCTGCAACAAATTTTCCCTCATTTGGGATTTCCACACAAGGTCCAAGCTACCATCTCCCTTGTTCTGTCCAAACTTGATTACGCCAATAGCCTCTACCACGGATCACCTTTAACGACCATGAAAAGATTACAACGGATTCAGAACTCGGCTGCCAGACTACTCTTGCATATCAAACCACGAGACCACATCTCATCTGCTTTGAAAGTCCTGCATTGGTTACCGGTTGCCAGAAGATCCACGGTCAAGCTGCTTTGTATCACCCACAAAGCAATACATGGAATGGGACCGCTCTTCATCAGGAATAAAATCACCAAACACATTCAACAAAGGAACCTCCGCTCTAAAGGGGCTCTTCGCCTCAAAATCCCAAGATACAAGAAAAAAACCATGGGTGGCACATCCTTCTCTGTTCAAGCAGCCAAACTATGGAACTCTTTACCCCCCAACATAAGATCCAAGGACAGCCACCTTATCTTCAGAAAACGACTCAAGAATTGGCTCTTCCCCACATAAGCACCATACGCAAACAGAAATTTACAGCATATCCCTCTGTATATAAGCATATATTTTCACTACAGATATGTACCTATCTTTGTGTATTGCTTTGTATAAACATGTAGAATAATTATGTTGTAAAAAACCGGCGTTTATCTGGTGCATCTTTGGTCTACATGTACTTGCTTCCATTGAGCATCTATGTACCTTCCATGTACTTGGATCTGTGTGTTTGTTACTTTTCTCCTGAAAAAGCATATTCAATGCACTACCCTATTTCTCATCCTGTACCTCTATCAATATCTTTAATCTACATATACTTACCTCCTTTATGCATCTATATACTTTCAATGTACTTATGGATCTATATATTTATCACTTTCTTCTAATTTAGCATTTCCAATGCACTACCCTAGTTCTCAGCCTATACTTCTCTCAATATATCTTCTAGCCCAACTTTCTGACTCATCTCAAACTTCTTTCTACTACTCTTTCCAATGCACTACCCTATTCCTCACCCTATACATCTATCAATATATCCTCTAAATCCACTCTCTCATTTATCCCAAACCCCATACCACTACTATGATCCCCAAAATAACCCTTTCTAGACTCTCCCCTACTCTACCCCTCCTTGCATCATCTGATACCTCTTTTACTATACCGATCCCCCAAAACAAACCTTTCTAAACTCTTCCCTCTGACTCTTCCCCTCCACAACCACTTTTTACTCATCCAAAAGCCTCCTCCTACTGCTATGACCTCAAAAAAAAAAAAAATCTAAGTCCTTCACTCTTCTATCCCTCCACTATCCTTTTCAATCAAAATAACAGACTAACATGTTCACTTCTCAAATGTCATATTCCACTATACTAATTCACCACTAATCCTTTATGGGTTCCAGAGTAGCGTGCTACTCGCCAATAAAGCGCTTCAACACCCCATCAGGGTTACAAGCGCTATATAAATGCAAACCTTTTTCCCTTTTCTTTTCTACCCCTCCCCAACCCTTCTCAATCCAAATAACTGACTAACATATCCACCACTCAAATTACTTTCATATTTCACTATACTATTTGTTTATTTATTTATTTATTTGCAGAGATGGTTCCGTGGGATGCTAAAATCCAAGTTTAACGCCAAAGGCGATCCCACGCCATACTAATTCAACACTAATCCTTATGGGTTCCAGAGTAGCGTGCTACTCGCCAAAAAAGCGCTTCAAAACCCCATCAGGGGTAGCTAGCACTATATAAATACAAACCTCTTTCCCTCTTCTATCTCGCCGCCTACCCTTCTCTATCCAAATAACTGAATAACATATCCACCAATCAAATTACTTCATATTTCACTATACTAATTTTCAACACTAATCCTTTATGGGTTCCGGAGTAGCGTGCTACTCACCAGAAAAGCGCTTCAACACCCATCAGGGGTAACAGGTGCTATATGAATGCAAACCTTTCTTCCCCTTCTATCCCTCGGCTATCCTTCTCACTCCAAATAACTGACTAATATCCACCACTCAAATTACTTTCATATTTCACCATACTAATTCACCACTAATCCTTTATGGGTTTCCAGAGTAGCGTGCTACTCGCCAAAAAAAGTGTTCAACACCCCATCAGGGGTAACAAGCGCTACATAAATACAAACCTTTTTTCCTCTTCTATCCTTCTGCTATCCTTCCGAATCCAAATAACTGACTAACCTATCCACCACTTAAATTACTTTCATATTTCACTATACTAATCAACACTAATCCTCTATGAGTCCCGGAGTAGCGTGCTACTCGCCGAAAAACTCTTTGACGCCTCATCAGGGGTAGTAAGCACTATATAAATGCAATTACAATACAATACAATACAATGACAATAATGCCATCATCATCTGATGCTGCACCTCTATTAGGCCTGGTGGATGGTGTGTTTAGTGTCTCCTGGCATCCAGTTTTACCCGAGGCTATGATAAACTATCATTCCATTTACACCAAACTGCCTATGTTAAAACCAATGTTGTAATGGTAGTGAGGACAATCATATAAAGCTGTTTCTAAAGGCAGTGGGCTTGTTTTTCGAACAGTCTTCCCTCAGTCGCCAATCAAATTCCTTTCTTTTTTGGTGTCCTGGGTCTCACGGTACTCCTGCAGGCAGGGCCGGACTGGCTACCGGGCGTTTTGGCATGCTGCCGAGCTGGGGGCTGATGTCACTGCGATGGGGGCTAATTTCGTTGATGGAGACCTGCGTGTGCTACGAAATAAACAAAGCAAAACGAATTTTGTTCAGCACACGCAGGTCCCCATCAACGAAATCAGCCCCTAGCTCGGCAGCATGCCAAAACGCCCGGTAGCCAGTCCGGCCCTGCCTGCAGGACCCATAGAGCCAATGAGAGAGTGCCGAGTCACATCATACAAGGAATTTACTTCCTTTTGTAAAAATAAAAAAATAAAAAGTGTTTACTATGAAGGGGTCATATTATTTTTACTTTTAGCCTAGGGGTTAACTCACAGGCGCAAATACGCAAAATCGCTTCTTGTTTTTAGTAACATTTCTGCGTTTTTAGTACCTCAGATGCACAGTAAAAGCGCATTTGTTTAGCACAAATGACCGCATTAATGCATTTCAATGAAATTCCTGCCCCTTTACCCTTAATAAGGGACTTACACTTGGGTGTTTGAACATTCTGTGCTCTGTACTCAACTATTTTTTGGGAACTTCATTTTTTCGAGGGCTTTAACCAAAAAAAGCACATGGCATCAGGAGTTGAGAAGACACCACAGCAAGAACCTCAGTATCAACAGCAGATGACATGCCAGAATCCATTGTCTGGCACTTTTTCCTCTTCTGGCTGTGGAGAGGGAAGTGTCTGTAAAAGTGGTGACTTGCAACTTGTGCCACAATGAGTTTTGCAGGGGTACTGGCAAAAATTGCTCATTTGGGACATCAGGCATGAGGAAACATCTTAACGCTTGACATAGTAACCAATCACTGCAAAATGAAGAGGCTTCTTCTTTAGCTGCCAGACCGTTTCTCCAACCTAGAAACTCTGTCATCTCAATTCTTGACAACGCAAAGGGATGCATTCTTCATTACTTCCTTATTGGGATGTACTACACCAAGCACATCGAAGTTATTTCAATTGGAGAGCAAGGTTCTGCAGCCCCAGGACACATTTTCAGCTGCCCACCAACTGGGCTGCAAAACGTTATTTTTTAATCCAAGTTCAACTGCTCTGTTTTATGTTTTTTAAGTTGGACTTCAAAAAAAGAAAAAAATGTTTTCAAATCTCGGAAAAGGTTCTTGCTAGAACCATCTTCATTGTCTAAAGAATAGAAAAAAACATTTGTGTTGGTTGTCGTCTGTGTCATAAAGTTAAAATGTATTTAGTACATTTTAAAGAAAACATTTAATAATGTGTGGAATAATGTTTTGCAGCGAATAAATAAAGGCTCAGATTGACTAACATTTTGCACAGGCTTTGTATTCGTTTTTATAATACAAACCCGATGCAAACTTTTTATACCGTATTTATTTTCCAACACGAATCAAGATTTGTGAAGTTGGCCAAAGTAATGCAAAGTAAGGCTTTGGAAACTGGCCCCTGTGCCCAACTCTCCTGCAGATGCCCAACCCCCACCGTGCACAACCTTCAGCCGTATGCAGCAGGGGTTAGCAGCAGGGCGTGGCTGATGGCCCAAACTCACTGTGTGAAGACAAGGCAGTCGATTTGACCGCCGATTTAAGGGTTATACATTTGAACCAATTAGGAAGGCTACACTGGGCAAACTTATTCCCCAGTGCTTTATGGTGCTGTACTACTAGCCCATTAGCACGTGGATTGAACATTTTAGTGAATCGTAGCTTAAAAATGCTTTGGGGCCTATCTAAACAATGGAATGATTCAGGCGATCAGGCAGGAATTGCCTTTGACTGCTGGTCTCCGCTTGCATACTCGTGAGCTCTGTGGTTTCTTTTCTCGCTCTACCTGCTCAAACAGTGAAAAAAACTCTCCATTCTAATTCTGAAGGATCTGCTGACTCGATCTGTCCAACCTTTGAATTTTTTAAATATATTTGTGGCAAATTCAGAGCTAGGTATTGATATTTTAGTGATCAAAAGCAGTTTGCCATTTAAAAATTCAAAAATATTCTGAAAAATGGAGTAAGAGAGGCCACTATCCTTCTAGAGAGACTTCATCTAGAGAAGAGGGAGTCAATAGTGCTGAAGGCAACTAGTGTTGGAGAGGCTGGAACATTTGCTTAGATGTATAGGATTCCTGATGGAGGGGGAAGGAGTACAATATCAGAAAGAAATTCAATGAAAATGCGTATGTGAATTTAAACTGAAGTATCTATCTATCTATCTATCTATCTATCTATCTATCTATCTATTAAAACTTTGCAAAAAAATGCATTAGCAAAGGCAAGAGGCTGGAAGCCAATGCCAGAGCTACTGGCTTTTTTTAGATTTAGTGTTGTCCAGGACCTTTTCATTTTACTGAAATCATGTATATAACATAGTTATTTATATGGGTTTTCAGCCAGACGTCATCCATTAGTCTGTTTTTTCCACATGTTCCAGGGTACATCATGGGATAATGAGCCAGCCCACTTCAGCCATTGCCTGTCCTCATTGTAAATTATGACATACTACCCTTTCACAAGGATCACATCCACATGCAAAGTAGTTCCCGCCAGCACCAGGACTACTATGGTAATTGGTGCTTTTTTGAGACCAATAAAACATTTTTGCCATTCACCAATGTTTTTTGTTTTTTTTAGAGTGATGAGGACACAGCAGCTTCCCCAGCAATAAAGTTTGATAAAAACCCTAACAGAACAAAACAAGAATTGACAAAAGACTGGCGAGCAGCTCCAGATCCATTGGCTTTGTCAATGCTTGCTTCTACATGAAAGGCAGGCAGTGTCATAAATGCATCCATGGGCCCTGGCAGTTTCTAGATCAGGTACGATCTGCTGAGGTAAATTCCTCTGGTGTACTGCCCGACTGCGTACTGCTTAGTGCACACCCTCCCAGAGTGCCCAGTGCCAGGAGCAGCCAGCACAAGTAAGAGTGGTGGGGCGGAGGCAGGCCGGGGTGGAGGAAAGTTGACAGACGATGGGATAGGAAAAATGAAATAAAAAATTATTAAAACCACTTACCTTGCGCTCGCCGCATTGCCGACCCGGCGATGCGGCGAGCGCAAGGTAAGTGGTTTAATTTATTTATATTCTTATTTTAAATTCATAGAGGGTCATTATGATGTCTGGCACATCGCCGCCACCCGTATGGCGGTGGCGATCCGCCCGCCATTCTCGTCCGCCCGCATAACATTTCCCCCGCCATATTACAATGGCGGTGGGGACCCAGGCGGACGGAAAGACAGTCCGCCGCTTTTCCGCCGGTCGACTCGTCGACCGGGCGGAAAAGGGCTCTAACATGGTGGCGGTGTCTGCAAGACACCGCCATCCATATTAGGATGGTGGCGGAAAGCAGCCTTTCCATGGCGGTGTTGCCACCATGGAAAGGCATGTGGTCTTTGCTTCTGGGGGCCGTTGCGGGCCCCCAGGGTTTTGGGGGGGTGGGGGGTGCACATGGGGGGTACCTATGGTACCCCCCTACATTTGAATGCACAAGGTGGCAGGAACCGCGCGGTGCCTGTCACGTTGTGCATTCAAATGCACAACATGTGTTTTTCGCATTGCGGAGGGTGCTGCTGACAGCACCGCCCGCCACAATGTGAACAATACGGGATGCCACCGCCACCATGGCGGTGGCATCCTAATACCCATGGCGGGACCGCCGCACCTCTTGCGGGCGGTCCCGTTTGCCGTTGCGGTGGCGGGCGGACAAAATGACCCTCTTAGTGTGGTTGATATATAAAGTGTTTCTCATGAGTGAGTGAAAGGCATCCTGTGTGCAACCCAGCTCTGGAAATATAGTACTGCAATTTCACTGTTTTGCAATTCAATTTGTATAGTGCTTCATGCCACTGACGAGGCGCTGAATCCGTTTTTGGGGACAGGTGGAGTGCTACTCCGTAAAACTGGGAACCGGACTGAGAGTCAATGGGATGAATATGAACTTTGGTGCCAGTCGTTTAAGAAAGGTCACTGAAGGCAATTACCTGAATTGTATCATTTAAATATCTCTGTCCATTGCTACCTCTCCTTTCCCTGCCCTTCGGTCATAAATCGTGCCTACTGGCTTGGCGATTACAAAGGTTGATGCAAATTGAAAGATGGCAATAAAATTGCTATTCGTGTGAGCTATGACTGTCCTCCGCCAAGTCTGTATCGACCTATCTTCCCAACTGAGACAGTCACAGACTACCCTCCCGGGCTGACCCGACTGCCTTTTCTACCTGTCTCAGCCTTGTAGTTTACGTGCTCTGTGCGTGCAACATCTCTGTGTTGGAAGGTTAGACACCACTGCCAGGTGTCACACATCTACATTCTCCAGCCCCGGATGTGGGACGCAGGTCTGTGTCACAAAACTGGTATTGTTTATATAATTATTTTTTATTCATGCATTTTATGTTGATGCAGATATGCTATTAAAGAGGTTTATGCTCCAAACTGTGACCAACCTGTGCTTAAGCCTGACGAAGCCTTTAATGTTGGACTTGCGAGGACTAGGGAGCCAGGTTTAAAATTAGACAAGTGTAGTAGATGCAAAGTGAAACCTTTCAATGCACTTTTAAATGTAATCTTTTATTTGAACTAGTGGAGTAAAGAAAAACACACCACTTCACATGCCTCAGCTCTTTCCCTCCCTCCTCCGAACAGGACAATATTGGGATACACTTGAGTGCCCTTCCCGATAGGCCTTTCACAGGCTGTGGCTACTTAGCACCTTTAATTGACAATTGGAATGTAAAACGCACTACTTAACACCATTTTTTCAAAATGTGCTGAGTAAGTTAGGCTCTCTCACCTTAGATTGCTTGATGAAAGGCAACTTTCAACATTTAACATGCAGGCACTGGGCAGCACTGCGGTGGAAGTGGGCGGTGCCAGTGGTGGAAGTGGGCGGTGGCTTCCTAAAACTCATTTTGGGTACCTTCTCTTATTTTATAGTACAAATTAAGCACTGAATCACAAAGCCTGGGGTAGTAACTCAACCATGACAACGACAGAACAATGCACTCAGGAGATCTGCATGTATTATTTATAACAAGCTATTTTATAATGTGTAAACATTCTAAACCAGACATTTAACCAGAAACGGAGCACAAAGAAATAAATCCGTACAGGAAGCTAACATGTCATTAAATAGGCCCTGTTAGTATTGGTCTAGCTGTGTTCCTTTGTAACCTGATGGTAGCATGGAGCCTGTGAATCAATAAACATTGATTTTTTTTTCTCACTTTCTTTAGCGAGGTATGCTGTATATGACAACAACGCGGACTATGGCATTTACACTGTCAAAATAAAGCTATTAGTGCATCCTTTACAAAGATCATGTTTTACTGGACACATTTTTTTTTTTACTGGCGTGTGTTATACATTTAAATGTAATGTTTTGAATATTTATATGGTAATACAGTTTGATGCTACTGTGCATTTCAGTGGGCGCTGTGATATACAATGATTGATTGATTTGCCAATTTAAAAAAAAAAATGCTTTTCAAACAGAATAAGAAAAAATGAGAAGAAATAGTCATATTCTCCCTGGTGTCCTCTCTTGCTGTTTCCTATTTTTCTGTGGAGCTGAGTTTGGAACCGTAAAACTAGGTTATCAGGTGGGATCCACAATAAATCTTCATTAGTATTCCCTTTACCTGCTGTGCCAAGCACCTCCCAAATTCAATAATGCCACCCTCGGCACTCATGATTCTTCCGTGCATCAAGACAGAGGCAATCTCTCTACGCAAACTCCTGGCACAAGGGAGGAAATGACATGCCTGGATCATATTTCACAGAGAATGGGCTAAGCTTTTCCGAAAAGTGAGACTGTCGTTTTTCATGCCGAAAGAAATGAAGTCTGCTTAAACACGAAAGGCAGGAGTCTGTTCGATGCTGCTTTGTGTGGGGATTTTAAAGGATCCTTTCAAATCCGGAGTCGCTATAAAAGAATGTTATCATGAACATAACAATGCCTATGTATCAAGGCAGGGCCAGCTAACCCCAAATGTGAGGCGACCTATGCAGTGGCATAATACAAACTGATGGGGCCCACTGCAGAATTCGATGAGGGCCCCCCGAGTCTACCATGTCTCAAAGATATTCATTGGCCTTGGTCTGAATTGCTAAACCCCCCCTACCCTTGAGAGCTGGGCACCGTCATGAAGGGTTGGGCCCCCTCCCTGCACCACAGGGGGTGCAGGGGGCCTGTATTGCACCCCTGGACCTACGTGCTACTGAAATAGCTGACACACTCCTAAACTCTCTTTTGCCAGCTTGGTCTGACTGAACCTCCGGCAGACGATGTATCAGTGGCCTAGAATTCAAAATGTTTGTTCTGCTACTATTTCTAGCAGTACTGCTATATTAAAAGACCGATTAGTATTCATTTGCAGCTCTGCTCAAGAAGTCTGCCTGCTTCTGTGATTTACTCATTCTTTGGAGATCAGACTGATAATACAGACTTATTTATGAGTTTGTAGAAAATTTCCCTCACTAACGAGCCAAGATACACCTCACATCTTAGATCCTCAGCCCTGGATGCCAACAGTTCTTCTTCGTCTCCTGAGCCATTTTGCTCTTCTGTGCAGACACTTTCACCCTTCACCCCTCCATTATGATGGACACAATTGACAACACTTTGGGCCTTTTATTCCAATTTAACTCTGGTCCATAGACCTTTGTAGTAGTCTGAGAGAAAAATGGGTTAACAACAATTAGAATCTCAAAGTAGTGTGATCATTAAGACTACACAATAAAAGTATGAGTCGATAACTTGAAGTTAAAAGGTTTATTACAAACTCAAAGCCAGACTGATATATATCAATCTCAATAACATACTATAGAAATACAAGATTACCAAAGAAAGATCAAAGCGTCGTACAATATTAGTCCTCAATAGCACAGTGCATATGAGAATGTTTGTGATAGAAATATAGAAAATAAGTAAAAGGATTTGATGACTAGACAAATGGTTTCGATCCTTCTCCCCATACATGGAAAAGATTTGCATCATCTACTAAACCCTACACTAAACTAAAGGTAGGGAATAGCCTATTGAATCATGGAAGCAAGAAAGGTGTCAGCATCAGAACCTCTGGAGAAGTTCTATAGGAAAGGAAACATGTATAGCAAGAAGCCACACAATCAGATATGACAGGAGAGGTCTGTACCTCTCCAAGTCTAAAGGGAATCTAACCAAACCCATGGTGGGTCCACTAATTAAAATGCACAAAGAATATTCAAGAAATATGACCTCATACACATCACAGTTCTTTTCCAGTTCCCAGAAAATAATTTTTCACCTTAAACGCTACTCTGATATTCCAGTCTCCTCTTCCGAAGCCTCCTTGGATTCCTCCCTTCATCTGATAGTACCAACTGGTAACACTCCCTTTGTTCTTCATTAAAATTATTTGATCTTGCCAGTTCTTCCTTGTCTCACTGTCTCAGAAATACAACATGCCTTTTACTAACTAATGAATGCCTTTGGTCTGTACCTGTGGAGTATAAAAAAAGCAGAAAAACAACTTTCACGTTAGTATTAAATGTTTCAACTGTAAGCTTAAGGCCCACAATCATGCTAACTTAACAGTTCTCTTTAAATGCATGTTAGTTCTACACCCTACATATAATCCAATAAATGAAATATTTAATAAGGAAAATTAAGCTATATTATACTGTACTCTTGTATGCAGCACAGTAAACTATTACATGTATTATTAGACGAAACGACAATTGGTCACAATTTATGAAGAAAGCATTGAACACACATATGATTCATTCTCACTAATCCCTGGCGAATAAACTGCATTTAATGTACTTTAGCTCACCGCCTTACAATCTAGACCTATAGAAGATTAATATCAGCAATCCAGGTGTTTCTGAAAAGGAATACTGTTAATATGCACACACACAAATGTCAAAAACACAATCAATGCCACTTCTATAACTTCAGCGCACTATATCTCATTGGTATTATTGAATCACACGAGCACATAAGGCCAAAGGTAAATATATATATATATATATATAGCATAGCCAATCATAAAAGGATGAAGCCAAAATTATGATACTCCACCATCATCTGCCTTACAATGCCATATGCATACCATCTGTAACACCGAAGGCCCAGATAAAAAAAATTATCACACAGTGCAGTGCAGTGCAGTGCAGCAGCCGCAACGTGAAAAGGAGAGAGCAGGAGCACCATATTTACAGAAATATGGCAGTACCCCCGGTCTCCCTAGCTCTGATTCAGACATTGCTGGTGTGCGCCATGCACACACCTTTGCACCATTGTGCAAGAGTGTCTGCGTGAGTCTACCATAGGTTTTGTACTGGAAGGAAACCCTTCCAGTACAAAATACTATGCTTAGACTAACTTTAAAACTTTTCCCACCTTGTATGTATGCTGTACAGTGCAGCACATATGCAGTCAGAAAAGAAAGGAGAAATAAAAGCATTTCTCCATGATAGCACCTGGTTGAAGTGGTAATATTTTTTGATGCAAAAACCTGTCTACTTTTTTTAGTAAATAGGGTTTTGTGTCAGAAACATTGGGTGGCTGCATGGGAACGCCCATGCCCCACCCATGGAACACCCTTTTGGCGCTAAGTAATGCAAAACAGTGCTATGCGCTGCTTTGCGCTACATTCAAGTGATTTTCCAGTGCAAAACAAATTTTACGCTGGAAAGCAAATGAGTAAAAAAAGAGATTGCGTCGATTTGCATCTCTTTTGTGATGCAAACATGTAGCAAATGTTAGTAAATATACCCTTGAATGCCTCAAAATCCTTAAGGTGGGAAATTAGGTTTAAACAGCTGTTATTTTCCAGCATGACCTAATCTCAAAACTTTGACCTACTGTGGCTATAAGCTTTCTAAGTCAGGGGCCAGTCCTCTGTAAATCACCTCCATTCACAGTACAGTCAAAAACCTCCTATACCAAAAGGGCCATATTTATGGTCCGGTTTGCGTCGATCTAGCACCATGCAATGTGGTGCAAAAGCGATGCAAGCCTTAAGTCATTTTTTGAAGGCACGCAAAGCCACTTTGCGTGGCTTTGAATGGCTTAAAGAATCTGGAGTAATACAATGCAGCGCATTACTCTGCGCAAGGGAGTTGTTCCATGGGCATTGTGTGGGTGTTCCTATGCAGCTCCCATGGTTTTCAACACATTTCCAGATTTATCAAACCTGATAAACCTCAGAATGTGCCAAAAAGATGTGCCTCCCCAGGAGAGGCGTAACGAGGAGAAATATCTTTATTTCACCTCGTTTTTGCCTCTTTCTATCTGCAGCACACATAGAAATAGGAAAAAGCCTCTTGGGATTGTTTTTGTGTAGGTAGGTGCCCCTTCCTGCACAAAACAGTCCTGCCTACAACGCAGGCACCCTTGCACCATGGTGCAAGGGTGCCTGCATTGGTGCTAGGCTGCCAAAATGGCACCAGCTCAACGGAAAAGGATGGGTAAGCGCCGTATTGGATAAACATGGCGCATTCCTGTCCTTTCCCTGTGATGCAGGGGGGCGCAGCAAGGTGACTTACTGTGCTGCCCTGCGCCACAAAACTCATAAATATCCCCCAACAAGTGTGAAAAAAGGTCAAGCCTTAATGTTTGTGGGTCATCTGGCAACCACACTGAGCGCCTACTATAGTCCTGAAACCCACTTCAAATCTCAATATCTTTTTCAGTAACCCTTTTCCAGTGGTGTAATTTTTCCACCCTTTTATGGATAGTCCATTCAATCTGCAAAATACCCTGCCTTGAGTTCTCACTCTGCACACAAAATTAAAATCCCTTTGCAACGTCTGTGACAATATCAGACTCCATGTCACTTCTTCGACCATTTCTTCCATTCTTACCAACTTGTCAACAAGAAATCTGGAAACCACTGCAACAGAATCAAGTTCTGACTCTAAAAAAGCCACTGTTGTTTTTAGGCCTTCTGTCTTTCCAGGTTTCAAAGGCACTGCAAATGTCACAGCCAATCCCTCATACACTCACATGAACCTCTCACATTCTACATATTCACAGCCCGTTAACTGGAAATCATTGAAGTAATCTAGCCCATGTCTTTCCATGAATGTACAAACATCTCACCAATACAAAAGCCAAAGACATGGACAGGACTTTGTTTATGTATGTTTTGCTCACAAATCCTTATGCCTAGCAAATAGAAAAACACTGGGAAGACAGTAGAAAGGCTGATTTTTGTTGCATTCCACCTCTGGTCCCCATTGCAAAATTTCTCAATACCCTAACTGTCTAAAGTTGGAGAATGCCACAATGTACTCCCTCTGTTCAGTGCTGTCAATCTCTGAGTGTCCTTGTGGCCATTATAGGTAATTCATCCTTTTAAATTTGCTTGGAAAACATTCTCAGAGAAAATAATATAATGTATTTAATGGATATTTTGTCGAAGCCTTCCGCCAACCTCCTGTCCCTTGCATCTTTGTCCAAATATGATTGTACCCGACCCCTGCTTTCTTTAACATGCCTCAAGTTTTACACCCATCTTCCAGAAATTAGAACCTAGAACAGCATCCTAAATTGTCCTTCAAACCCCTTTGTAATCTTCGGTGCTGCTACCCTGCCTAGATAGAGTTCAGACCACAACCATCTTATCCATCTTAACAATACAATGGGCCTTTTCCCTAAGAGTTTTCTTCCATGGTGTGGGAGTATTTTTTTTGTTTTTATTCTTACTGCCCCAAAATATTCCTTGGGGTGATATAATGTAAAAAAGCCATATGACTGCCCATGCTAAATATGGCAGACGGTTGGATGGCTTATCTCCGACAGCCAGTATTCCTTTGAGCCCTCATAGGAAGGTTTACTCTGACAGAGTAAATTTTACTCCATCTGCATAAACCTGAGATTCAGCATTACTCAAAATAGATTGGGCGAATTGAGTGTTTGGCAGAAAGGTACTCCATCGTATAGTGAAAGAGTACTCTGTCCACCAACCTCTAATAGGGCCAATGTTTCTCTGCTCTGAGGGAGCTTGGAGAGGAGATAAAGTCACAACCCTAGCAGAGAATGTGGCTCAAGCCACTCCAGTCAGTGTCCTTCTTTCATCTCTCGCACTCCATTGACAGCAGTGGAGAGTGCTAGACATCCCATAACTTTGTTAACTTGTTTTTATTTATGGAGGTATTTTGTAGTGGACAAGGTTGCATAATGTTCTTCTTGTCATCTCAATACATGGCACTCTCCAGGGAGGAGGCAGTGAATGTTTATTTGCCTCATCTGTTTTTAATACTTACAATATGCAAGCTGGTTCTGCATTCTGGATCTCCTGGCAGGGTCACATCCACCTCAAGCCCTGCTAAATTGCTTCTGTATTATTAAGAGCTGTTGTCAGGTCAGCGCTGCGCAGCTGCCGTCTGCGACTAGTCTCGGTCAAATGTTCATTTAATATCAGAACTGACCTGAATAGAAATTAGAGACAACAACACAAAGATGTTATGCGTTTTGATTAAATGTTAAATATTGGGAAACATGGCTCGAGCTGTTATCTGAGGTGCTTTGAATATGATTTTAAACAAGCACTGAAAACCCCAGTTGATAATGCTTTTCATGTGCATTCATGCAGGCAAACACAGCATGCAGATGCAAAGAATGCACATATCATGCACACATGCACACAGACCAACACACCTACTGACGTCCATTTTCACACAGTGCAACAGACATACAGACACATGTGTACATAGATCAACACACATACAGACATCAAGGCATAAACACGAAAAGTCAAAGGCCCTGATTCACAAAGGTCAACTTACACTTCTGTGTAAGTTTACTATTTTTGGTGTTCACGAATTACAAGTTTAATTTTACTAATAGTAATTTTACGACAGTGGAGACTCTGCAGTCGGAGCAGAGAACTCCACACATAAAAAGATAGGTGCAGGAAGCGATTATTAGTAGGTGGTGGTATTCACCTTCAGATAGTAATAATACCACAATCACTAATAGGTCCAGTCAAGTCACAATTAATTAATCTTTGCTGAACCATTGGTAGCTTGGCAAACGAGGAGCCAGGCTTAACTTAGGACACAGCTATGTGTAAATCATTTAATATCACCAAAGCAGTAAATAAGTAAAAGAAGACACAATACAATAAAAATTCAACACCAATTTATAACATTAGATAATACTTATATCTTTAAAGTGACACTAAAGAGACAAAAATCCAATGTAGGGAACCGGAAATATGAAATTAAAAAAATTAAATCAAAAGTTGTGCATTCTGGCGCGTGGCTTAGGAGCCGAACATGGCGGACGCGTCTCTCTAGAGCTCCGCTGTTCGCTCCTGTAAAGGGCCAGAATCCTTCATTATCCTAGACCCCAGCCACGATTCTTGAGGGCCCCGTACTGCGGTCCCCACTGTGCCGCTGCTGGTGGAGTTTGGCGGCGGCGGAGGGCCGGGAACACCGTGACCGGGCTCCCGCTCTGCAGTGGCCAGTCCCGTGACGAAGGGCTGTGCGGCTGAGTCCGCTGCTGCGGTAGATCCCCCTCGTTGGGGGGGGCAGCGACGGCGAGGCAGATGGATCCGGTGCCGTCCCTGACCAGAGGATGCCGAGGCATCGCCCCATGCTGATCGAGCGGAGGTGCGGAGGGCAGAGGTAACGGGCGCGACGCCATTGAGGCGCCCCTCCCCATCTTCATCACTACAGACGCCGGTGGGCTTGCGCGGCGCTGGGAGCCCGGCGAGGCTCGATCTGGACCCTGTGTTGGCTGTCGCCTGGTGCGTTGAAGAGTCTGCCGGTTGGTTTGCAGCTGTGGGGGCCCCTTATCTGCGATCGCCGGCCTGCTGGTACGCCGCGGGCCGGGACGAGACGCCGCCAATCTCCGGCCGGGACCCCCCCGGGCTGAGGATGCTGTTGCTGTGGGGGAGTGGCCGCCAGGAATCCTGTGGTGAGTCAGCGGGGGCCCACCGTGCTTTGGCCCGGGACGTGTGGCGCCTGGAGTGTCTGCCGCGTGGCGAGAGCTCGGCCGGGAGGCTGGGGACCCAGTGAGTGCTTGGTTCACGGTGCGGGAGGGCGGTTGGGCTGTGCCATCGGTGCTTGGCCCCCTCCTTGCGCCCGGAACCGCCCCGAATGCCCAAGCAGCTCTGGTGTCCTGCCCTGCACACTGTGGAGTCGCCATAGCCTGGATCCGGTGTGGGCACAGGTCATTGTTTGCCGGGTCGTGGCGGACGCCGGGGAGATACCCTGTTGTCGAGCCTGGTGTGGGGACTGTACCTGGCTACCGGCTGTTGATCATCGCTGCTGCCCTCGGCGTGCACCCTAGGTAGGAACCAACCAGGTGAGGGCTCCCCCGGCTAGGTATCCCTGATTGCCATGGGCAAAGACCGGCAGGGGGCGTCGGCCCCCCAAGCAGCATACGATGGACCGCTACACCACCACAAACCCTTCCGGGGGTGAATCCGCAGAGGGTCTGTCCTCGTACACGGCGACGCTGCTGGAGGCGATCAATCAATCACGGACTGCTCTTGAGGCTCAGATTGGAGCCGTGGGGTCGGAGGTGTCGTTTCTCCGCCAAGATCTGTGGAAGGCGGTCGACCGCATCACCGAGGCAGAGACCAGGGTTTCTACTGTGGAGGACTCCGTATCTGCACTCTAGCAAGAGGTGGACAAACTGACTACGAACACGCGGGATCTGGAGGCCCGGGTTGAAGATGCGGAAGGACGGGCCCGCCGCAATAACATACGTTTGGTGGGCTTCCCGGAGGGCTGCGAGGGGTCATCTATGGACACCTTCATCTCGGAGTGGCTCAGGGCGCTGCTGCCCCCGGAGGACATGTCCCCCTGCTTCGTGGTTGAGAGGGCCCACGGCGCTTTGACCAAGAAGCTGCCACCAGGGGAGCGGCCGAGACCAGTGATCGCCCGGCTCCTTAACTATGCAGACTGTGATGCCATTCTCTGGTATGCCCGGCTACATAAGGACAAAATGATTTTTCAGTCACATCCCATCATGGTTTTCCCCGATTATACCAAGTTGGTGCAGCAACAATGCCAGTCCTTTGTGGCGGCCAAGAGACGGCTGCGTGAACTAAACCTATCCTACGCATTGCTGTTCCCGGCCCGGATGAAAGTGATGTATAACGCAAAAACATTTTTCTTCGACACCCCAGAGGAGGTCTTTGTATGGACGGATGAGCGTAGGGTCCTCAAACCGCACTCGCCGCCCCCGTTGGACTCGGACTCCTCCCAGGTCTCGCATCGGAGTGGTCGCCAGGGCAGAGACACGACGTCGAGACGCAACAGATCCCGCTCCAATTGGCTTGCCCAGGAACCGTCGGGCACAGGGGACTGAGGTAGACTGGGGCACGTTGGTCATATCTGCTTCCTGCTCACTTCCGTGGCGGGACACGATTTTTAGCAGTGGACTTACTGGCTTGCGTGTGTGTTAAGGGTTGGGGTCTCTACTACCAGCCCTGGAGGGAACTGGCATGGCACGTCCCGATTGTTTGGGTAATGTTGGGTGAAGTTGGGAGGGGGGATCCATTGGAGGAACTGATTGGGTCATCCGGTTGAAGGCCTGGGGAGGGATTCCACCGTGACAGATACTCCATGTTCCTGGAAGTATGGGGGTGGGGGGTTGGGGACAGTTATTGTGTTATTGTTTGTTCTGTTTTTTGTTTTCGCACCATGTACACACTCTACTGCTCTGCCGTGCGCACACCGGTCGACCCTTTGTGCCCTGACATCTAGGAATGGCGCACATGGCAGGTAACTCTACACTAGGGACACTGAACATTCTCGCCTGGAACGTGCGAGGCTTACTTAATAAGGTCAAACGGGGGGCTGTGCTCCAGCAGGCAAAGCGCTATGCGGCAGACATCCTATTACTCCAGGAGACACACCTTCTGGGCTCGAAAGCCCCGTGCCTTGCCCGATACGGCTACACTACAGTGTACCATTCTGGTTTCACACGAGGGGTGAGGGGCACGGCCATACTTGTACATCGTAGGGTGCCGCTCCAGGTTACACGACACTGGCTAGATCCTGGTGGCCGCTTCACGGTGATTGCGGGTACTGTAGCCGGCGAACAGATTACACTAGGCAGTATATACGCGCCCCCACCACTCGGCCAGACATTTACAGATAAATTGACACATCTCTGGGGTGATCTTCCAGGTGGCCTGATGGTGCTAGAGGGTGATTGGAACGATACTATGGGTCCCTTGGATAGGTGGCGAGCTCGACAACCAGATTTACCCCCGTGACGTCCAAACTAAGCGTGCTGGCACACACTCTGGGCTGGGTGGACTGGACACGTGGCGGGCCCTTCACCCCGCTGAAGTCGGGTTCTCCTACGCGTCATCAGTCCACCCCACTCTTTCTCGCCTCGATTACCTGTTCATCCACATAGCTACATGCATAGGGTGTCACATACGTCCATACTGCCCCAGGGACTCTCTGATCATTCACCGATCCAACTTAAGCTGCGCCTGCAGACTAACAGGGCTCCATATAGGTGGCGCATGTCCCCATGGTTGCTTCGGGACACGGAATATCGGGAGACGCTGAGTCGGGCAATCACTAATTATCTCAGCTTCAATGTCAGTTCTTGCCAGTCCCCGGTCACTCTCTGGGAGGCGTTCAAGCCCACGATTCGTGGGGTTGACATCAGCTATCGCACGGGGGAGAAGCAGCATCGTCTGGCTCAGGTGCACGACCTTGAAAATAGACAAGCCGAGCTCCAGTCCCTGGTAGAGGAGGGCTCTGACCCTGCTGCCCGACGGAACCTCCTGCATGTTCAACAGCAGCTTCATCAAACCCACACAGACTCTGCCAAAGAGGCCTGGCTAGCCACTCAGTATAGGATCTTCCAATGGGGCGATAAGTCTAGCCAGATGCTCCATAAGCTTTGTCAAGCCAGGGCGGCCCCGACGCGGGGCTCCCCTCTTGCGGTCCCCCGAGGGGGTCATGTGCCCCTCCCCGGAGGCGGTTGTACAGGCCTTCGCTGATTTTTACATGGCGTTATATGAGGAGCGGGAGGTTATTGCAGAACCCCTTATAGACGCCTTCTTTGTAGATATCCCTCCCCGCCGCCTCTCAGATGAGCAAAGTGCCGCCTTGGAGGAACCCATTTCTTTAGACGAGCTACGGGCGGCACTATCCAACACACACCCAGGACGTGCGCCTGGCCCGAACGGGTTCCCGTGCAACTTCCTGCGGCCCCAACTGGAGACTCTGAGACCTCATCTACTGGGAGCGCTCCGCGACGCCTCGGAGCGGCGCGTCCTGCCTTCAGATTGGAGGCATGCGGAGATCGTAGTCTTTCTTAAACCGGGCCGCCCACCGGAGGACCCGGGCTCGTACCGCCCCATATCCTTGTTAAATTTCGAGCCTAAGCTGCTGGGGAAGGTCCTGGCGGACCGACTCCGTACGTGCATACAAGATCTGGTACATCCAGATCAAGCAGGCTTTATGCCCCACCGTTCCACTAGACATAATATCAGACGCGCCCACAACGCTGTGGCGGAGGCCCACCGCCTGGAGCGCCCCGCGGCTGGCTTGCTCGCAGATATCGACAAAGCGTTCGATTCCCTGAGTTGGAAGTACCTCTTTAAGCTCCTGGAGGCAGTAAATTTGGGTCCCCGCTTCAGGGCGTACGTAAAGTTACTATATACCGACCTCACTGCTTCGGTCTGAGTTGCTGGTCACTGTTCGACCCCCTTCCCCATCCGCAGGGGCACGAGGCAGGGGTGCCCACTCTCCCCGCTTCTGTTCGCGTTGGCCATCGAGCCCCTGGCTGCCTGGGTCTGCCTGGACTCTGTCTTTCGGGGTCTGGATTGGTCACCGGAGTGCTCAGACAGGATCGCGCTTTATGCCAACGACGCCTTGTTTTTTATCTCGGATCCCTGGGTCTCCGGGCCTCGGGTGCTCCAGATTCTGCGGATTTTCGGGGAAACCTGTGGGCTTTACGCCAATCCATCTTAGTCCATTTTGGTCCCTATCACCGGGGATCAGCGGTCTCAAGCTAGGGCCTCACAGTTGATTGTCGCGGAGGAGGGCTTTAGGTACCTTGGGGTGTATATCGCGCGGTGCCCAACCGTGGCATGGTCACGCAACATTGCGCCATTGCTCCCCGTGGTGCGGGATGAGACGACGGTGTGGTCTCAACTACCACTCTCGTTATATGGCAGATCTGCCATTTTTAAAATGGTGTCTCTACCACGCCTGCTTTATCGGCTACAGAATTACCCGTTTCCCATCCCACCATCATGGTTCCGTCAGACCAACGCTCTTTTGAATAGGTTTCTCTGGGGGGGGGGTGCCGTTCGGGTGGCGCTTGCAACATGTGTGCAATCTACGTGCTGCGGCGGCAGACGTTCGGGCATACTACTGGGCATCGCACCTTCTAGTGATAAACGAATGGTGGTATAGCTCCCAGGCTGACCCGGCTTATGCTGTGGAGAGACTCTTCATGGCAGAAACCCTGCTGCTCCACCTCCTGTATAGTTCCTCGTCTCTGACGGAGCTTCCCCCGGCCTGTAGGACAGTCATCCAGATATGGAGGCAGGTGGTCCGCCAAATGGGTTGGTGGGGTAAGCTGACATGTGCAACACCTCTTTGGCAGGGTTCCCACCTCCGGCCGGTTTCATCTCTGTTAGGGTTCCGTAGGTGGGATGACATAGGGATCTCCACGTTGGGAGATATAATGCAGGGGTCCACGCTCAAGTCTTTCCAGAGGCTGCAGGAAGACTTCGAGCTCCATAAAACACAATTTCATAGATATCTGCAGCTCCGTCATGCCGTGTCCCCTTTAATAAGAGACCTCACGACTCTGCCTGAGTTCCACCCGCTCGAAGGCCGGTTGCTCATGGGGGATCTGGGGGCCCATAAAATTAGACAAATTTATCAAACAATCCCTACACACTCCACGACCACTATACACCGGACTCGGGCGGCGTGGGAGGTGGATGTACCCACTCTGACGGACGACGACGACTGGGCTGAGGCATTGGCTAGCCCTAGGTGCTCCGCTGTCTCCACCCGATACCGGTTGATCCAATTTAAGTACCTCCATAGGATTTACTATACACGCTTACGCCTCTATAAGATGGGGGCTATCCAGTCTCCCACGTGCCTCCGCTGCGACTCGGAGGAGGGGTTGTTCCTTCACACGGTATGGAGCTGTGGGGCACTGCAACACTTCTGGTCTGGCATTAGGTCATACTTGGGGCGGGTCCTAGCGTGGAACATTCCTGCAGACCCAAGGCTGATTCTCCTACATGGCACGGAAGACATTGGGGGGAACAGATATAAACGACACCTGCTATTCTTGGGTCTTACACTTGCCAAGCGCGACATTGCGCAACATTGGAAGGCGGCGTCTCCACCCAGTATAGGTAATTGGAAAAAAGCCATGGATAGGTGCCTGTCGGCTGAAGTGGCGGTGTTTCAGGCACGGGGATGTCCGCAAAAGCACAGGAAGATATGGGCGGGCTGGGCCACGTACTGAGGCATTGATCTATCACTCTTGGGGCCTCCGGTTTCCCGGGACCCGATTGACAGGCTAGTAGTAAGCAACTCACCGGTTTAATGCAATAGTGTTGCGTGTGGGCAAGGAGCATGTTTGCACAATGTTGTTTTATAATATGTCCGTAGGGTGTGTGGTGCGTGGTTGGGGGAGGGCGGAGGGGGGTTCTGGTCTGATGTTTTGCAGACCCTCATTGGGGTTGATATTTGGTGCCGAGAATTTCTACAATATGCCTGTTCCATGTATAATGCTTGCTGGGCTTTGCTCATTTGGCACGTTTGAAAAATCAATAAAATCTGTTGTTAAAAAAAAAGTTGTGCATTCTATCACCAAAAATCTTAATGCACCATTCGTGGCTATCTGGTTGCACTGGACCAGGACAAAATAAAAGTTTTAGGCCAAACCGCGATAGAGTGTGGGTCAGATAGGCTGAGTGCTGGTCAAAAGTTTACCTTCCAACATAGGGCCCTATTATGACTTTGGCGGTCTTGGAGCAGGGCCGCAACACCGACACCCTCCTCTGAGACCACCAAAGCCATAAAAAAACACCCACCAAAGTACGACTTTTAGAGTCTCTGGAGCGCAGTTCTTTTGTGGACCCAAAGCGGTGCCTTTGAAAAAGGCTCCGCAATGGAAGCGTCAAAGACAGTTTCTGCAGGGGATGGTCTGTGATGTGCCCCCCTGCATGCACCCCGTGGTGCAGAGGCACAAGGTGACCCTATAGGGCACCCTTTGTTTCCTCACCGCCACACTTTTCATGGCGGTTGCACTGCCATGAAAAGTGTGGCAGTGAGGAATATTGTAATATGCTTAGCGGGCCAAGCATAATGCTGCCCAAATACTGCCACAACACCACCAAGGATCTTTGATTCTTGGGGGTTGTGGAGGTGCCAATGCCATCCAACCGCCCAAGTTGTAATGGGGTGGTCGGACCGGCAGTACCTGCACCCCCACCGTGGCTACGTCAGTCCCACAGCTGTCACTCATAATAAGGTCCTTATTCTTTTTCTTGGAGCTTTTCTCTCATCCACAGCTCGTCAGCGGGTCCTTGGCCTTCTTGGATCTGAAGTTTGATTTGACAACAGTGGCTTGCTACAGCACGATTCCTTGGTGAGTCTCTGGAAGTCTGTGTCTCCGACTTTGACAGCAAGAAGTTCCGGGCTTTCAATGGGTCAAACCAGCATGGTAAAATCGATTTGTGAGTCAACATTGGTGGCTTGACTCTCAACGTCGAGCCAGTTTCCTGGAGCTTTTCTGCCAAACTGCACAAAAAGATTGTTTTTGAAGATCTTGTAGTTTCTTGGATCCTTTGGGGAAAATACATGTCCACTAGCGCAGTCCAAGGGTTCAGAGACTCTGGATTGCCTCTTGTGGGCCAGGTCTGTGTTTCCCACAATGCACCTGCACAGTCCAGGAAAAATCCAGTTGCAGCTGGTCAGCTGGGGTGACCTTTTCTTTGGGTTTGCAGCTGACTTCTTCCAGCTCTGTTGCACCTGTTGCTAATCAAGGAGTCTGTAGGAGAGTAGGATCTGCTTCACATGGGTACCCCCACCTTTTGCTGATGCTTCACTGTTTTTCGACCTTAGTCTGGCTGGGGCCCTGCTAATCAGAACCCCAGCCTAGCTGCTTCCTCTCTAAAATGGTTTCCATGTGCCTTAGGCACATCACTGATTGGAATCTGGAGTGCCCTTATAAGTCCCTAGTATATGGTATACTATGTACCAAGGGCATAGGTACCTCAGAGGCCTGCCAGGGGCTGCAGCATGTATTATGCCACCCCTGGAAGGCCATCCAAACTGACACCACAGGTCTGCTACTGCAGCCTGGGTAAGGTGGTGCATGCACCCCTTACTGTGATATAGGTTACCTATATCACTAAATACATACACACATATAAACCTATAAGTCACTCCTATGGCAGGCCTTATCAATCCTGAAGGCAGAGTGCGTGGTTCCTATGTGAGAGGGTGCCCTGCATGAGCAGGGCCCCTCTGCAGCGTTCGGAGACCCTTCTCTGATGCTGTTTGTAGTGCAGCCTGACCATATACTCTTAAGCGCATTATAACCTCACGTTAAATGCTAACTTTGGAATGGCTGCACCTAAACATGTCGTGTTTGGTGTCAAACATCTTGGAATACTACCCCCCACCAATTCTGGCGGCGGGGGTAGCATTCCACCCTTCTAGAGGGAGAGACATGTTAACCCTGGCCTGGCAGGTAACTTCTTTCTAAAGCCCTGGCATCACAAAATGGCTGCTGCTGCCACAGACACGAGTCTGGCCTCCTGCTGCTGGACGAAACTCCGGCAGGGGAGGCCTGGACAATAGGTTTCCTGTCCCAGGGAGGTGTGACCACCTCCCCAGACAGGATAATGTGTATTGGGGCTGGGCGGGAGCACTTTCGGGTGCTTTGAAGTCCTGCACTGGGGGCACACTTGGTGTCCCTGTGCATACCCCAGTTCAAACCGGATCAGGGGCTTGCAGCCCCTGCTTTTGCGCGAACTGGACAAAGGGAAAGGGGTGTAGCCACCCCTCTGCCCTGACCCACCCATAGGTGGGGCCACAGAGTAGTCCAACCCCTAAACTTAGTATAAGTATAGGAGCCCAGTCCTTAGGACTTTAGATTATCCCTGGACGAAACTCTGAAACAGAATCCTGGACCTTCGACGCTCTACTCAAGACTAGAGGACAGAAGAATCTCCCTTGGGGTCAAGGAGGCACCAAAGAAGCAATTGTCCGGTCTGCATCGCCTAAGCTCCCGTTGGACGCCGAAGTCTTTGCATCACCAGAGGTAGATTTCCAGACTTCTCCAAGGCTGCCCTGAGTCCCCAGCAAAGCTGAGGCCCGTAGCTGTCGTGGGTAACGTGGAACCGTGACCCCTGGACACCGCACGCATTTGCTAGTGCATCCTCTTCTGGGTCTCCCACAAAGTCATGCTTTGGGCTCCGAGTAGCCCTAGCCTCCAGCACCAACTGCACCGAAGATCACTGGCCTCCACTCCACGAGTGTCCTGTGAGCCAGCTCCACGTGCGACGTCTCAAGGCTCCTTTGCGGTCGCTAGCCCATTGGCTAGTAGCCCTTCACGAAGGCCAATCCTTTTCTTCTTGGGCACCCTGGTTGCTCCAGGCTTGCCCTCACTTACCCTTGCTGGGTGAGTTCCTCAGACCTTGCTGGTCTGCATCATCGTCATTCTTTACTTTCATCAAGACTTGCCGTTGCCAAGGCTTGTTGGGTCCAATCCGGTCGCCGATGCCTTAGCACTCGACAGACATCGTGTACCAGCCCGAATCCTGCTCCTGGTCGCCGACAACACTTCCTGGACTTCGTGGCTGAAGAGTCAAGACGACCATCAACCTACCTGAAGCACTCGACATCGGTGGGCATCCGCTCATCGCCTTCCTGGTCACTGGCTAGTGACCCAGACTCTGTCCCCTCTGCTTTCAGGTTCTTCAGATCTCCGATCCACTCTTGGATCCACCCGGACACTTTCCACTTGGTCGCCAGCAGCACTTTGCAGCAGATCGCCATTCAAATCGACGACGAAACCCGACCCCGAAAGGCACCTATGCACCCGGCTTCCCTGGGTGAGGTAACACGAGTACTCCGGTGCTCCCGTGGGTAGAGACTCTAGAACGACCTAGTTCTCAAAGGGTTTGCTCCAAGTCCTCCTTTAAGTGTCCCTTTTCTTTAATTTCCTGATCGCGACTTTCTCCATAGAAGTTAACGGCGTATCGCGGTTGTGTATTTACACTGCACGCGTCCCCGTGGGTCCCCTGTGTCACTACCTTGGGTGGTTCCTTGTGGTCCAAGCACTTCTAGAGGCTCTAGGCCTAGTGTCTAGTTCAGTCGTGGTTCTTATACCACTTTATTGGTATATGGTTTGGTACGCCCCTAGGGCCCAAATGTGTATTTGTGCTATTACTGTGTTTATATAACTTGTGTACTTCGAACTCTAGCCTCATAAAGAGACTAGAGGGGTGTGTTTAGCAATAAATACATATATTTTGAATATATACCTGGTGTGGTGCTCTTTCATTTGATCACTCAAGAGATTATAGACTGGTAAAACAAGCTGCTTTACATTCCTTCAAGACTTAGCCTGAAGGCTGCTCTCCATAGCTACCACTAGGATAGCTTTCAATAAGGTTGTCTTTAACCTATCTCCAATAAGGGGTTGTTTGGACTGGTGCAAGGTGCCCACTATAATTAGTGGACAGCATATGCCAGGCCAACTTCTCACATTGGTGTGCAGCGTGTGGGATTCCAGCTTGCTATTGTTTTACCAGATAATCTCAATTGAATTGATCAACTGAAAACCACTAAAGGTACCTAAGGTACATATAATTTAAGCTTAGAATACAGTAAGTTCTACTGAACTTAGAGTTGTGTGTTAAGGGATAGCACACCCTTTCTACAACTCAAGAGAGTTTAGTAGGCCACACTAGAGTAGGTAGTGCATACACCACACCTCACTAGTGATGTCTTCAAAGCCAGGACCCAGTGAGTCCTTGCCAGAAGCCCATGGGCTTCTCCCTCCAAGTATGATACACTCCCATTCTTGGAATTGAGAGCATTATGTAACTTGAGGAAATTGAAGACAGGACAAAGCCCCACCACCCAACATCTGAGAGAGATGTTAGAAGCTTATGATCTCAGTAAGCCCTTAGGGACTGAAGGGGTAGGAGCAGAGGGTGGGGCAGAAGATGAGGATGGGGCCAGGGGTAGCAGTACCCCCAGCCCCCCCTCTGAAACTGGCCAGGAGGGTGACAATGACCCTGACCTGGATAACCCAATCCCTCCTGTGGAAGATGAAGAGGAAGATCAGGATGATCCCCACTTTGTCCCCCCAGGAAGGATTATGAGTGTGCCCAGAAAGTCTAGGTCTCCTTCTCAGGAGTCTAACCACTCTGGCACCTCCATAGGGACCTCTGTCTCCTCTCATAGGAGGGAATCCTCTCATGAGAGAAGAAAGAGGCTGGTTCAATATGAGGAAGCTCAACTTGAACTCAGAAAACAGCAACTGGCTATAGACAGGGAGTCCCTAGATCTCTACAAAGAGAGAAGAAAGTTGGGACTAGAGTCCCATGGTGGCAGCCATGTCCCTAGAGATAGGGAAAGGTCCTATGACCATAGGAACCTGAGCAAGATTGTCCCTCCCTACCAGAGTGGGGATGACATCCACAAATGGATAACTGCTCTAGAGAGGGCCTGTAAAGTACAGAAGGTCCCTCAGGAGCAGTGGGCAGCAATCTTGTGGCTCTCCTTTGCAGACAAAGGTAGAGACAAGCTCCTCACTGTAAGAGAGGAGGATGCTGATAATTACAAGGTCTTGAAGAGTGCTCTTATTGATGGGTTTGGCCTAACAACTGAACAGTACAGGTTGAAGTTCAGAGATACCCAAAAAGCACAGACTCAAGACTGGGTAGACTATGTGGATTGTTCTGCTAAGGCTCTGGAAGGCTGGTTGATGGGCAGTAAGGTGTGTGACTTCTCAGGATTGTACAATCTGATAATGAGGGAGCAGATTCTTAATAACTGTCAAAATCAGCTGTTGCATCAGTACCTGGTGGACTCTGATCTGACCTTTCCCCAAGAATTGGGAAAGAAGGCAGACAAATGGGTCAGAACCAGGGTGAGGCAGAAGGTACAGAACCACGGTGGTGACCGTAAGAAGCAAGATGCAAAGAACTCTGAAAAGGGTGGGGAGAAGGGTAAAGATCAAAAGTCTTCACAAGGCCCCCAAAAATCTTCTTCAGGTGGGGATTCACAGTCTACAAAAGGGAAAGGCCAAAGAAAACCATGGTGCAAGGTCTGTAAGCAAAAGACCCACTGGACCAGTGATTGCACCAAGTCCAAAGACTCAAGTCCAGCACCCACCAATGCCCCTAAGGCACCTGTTCCCCCTAGTACAGTTACAGTTGCTGGGAGTGCTCCAGCCAAGGGTTTAGTAGGGTTCACCCTGGGTACTGAGTTGGGCTCTGACCTAGTCAGAGAACTAACTCAGGCTGTGTTAGTCTGTGATGGAGGCATGGATGTGACCTCCTCTGTGAGTCCCAGTAATCTGGGCAAGTACAGACAACAGCCTTTAATCAATGGACGAGAGGCTTTGGCATTTAGGGACACAGGGGCAAGTGTCACAATGGTGACACAAGACCTTGTGAATCCTGGGCAAGTTATACTTGGTGAGATGTACCAAGTGACCAATGCTAGCAACGTCAGAACAGACCATACTCTGGCAGTTGTTAACTTCTCCTAGGGAGGGGTAACTGGCCTTAAGAAGGTTGTGGTGAGTGCAAACCTACCAGTCGAATGCTTGCTTGGCAATGACTTAGAAACTTCTGCTTGGGCAGAAGTGGAGCTCAGGACCCATGCAGAAATGCTGGGGATCCCTGCAGATGTGTTTGCTGTGACCAGGTCATAAGCCAAAATGTCTAGCACTGAACAGGCCTTGGATTCTGGAAGAATGGACCAAGTGCCTCCCAAGAGGAGGAGTAGTAGGGTTAAGGCAGTGCCTTCCCCCTTGGCTCAGAAGGAAGATCAGTCCCTTGAGGGGGATGATCTCAGTCCTGAGGAAGGAACTGTCCCAGAGGAACTTGAACCTGACCAGGTTGAGTTCTTGGGGACAGGGGGACCTTCCAGGGCAGATCTGAGCCAGGAGCAGCAGAGCTGCCCCTACCTTGAACCCCTCAGACAGCAAGCTGCTGCTGAGGCTGCTGGGACAGCTAGTGGTCCCCATACAGTGTATTGGGATGATGGACTCCTGTACTCAGAGTGTAGAGACCCCAAGCCTGGTGCTACCAGGAGGTTGGTTATACCTCTAAAGTTCAGGGGCTTCCTATTGACCCTAGCCCATGATATTCCCTTGGCAGGTCACCTGGGCCAGAACAAGACTTGGGACAGAATTGTCCCTCACTTTCACTGGCCCCACATGTCTGAAGACACCAAGGAGTTTTGTCACTCCTGTGTAACCTGCCAGGCCAGTGGCAAGGCAGGTGGCACTACAAAGGCCCCCCTCATACCACTACCTGTGGTGGGGGTGCCCTTTGAAAGGGTAGGGATTGACATTGTTGGTCCCATGGATCCCCAAACAGCATCTGGGCACAGGTTTATCCTGGTGGTAGTGGATCATGCCACCAGGTACCCAGAGGCTATTCCCCTTAGGACCACTACAGCACCTGTGGTGGCAAGGGCCCTCCTGGGAATTTTCTCAAGAGTGGGCTTTCCTAAGGAGGTTGTATCAGACAGGGGTGCAAACTTTATGTCTGGGTACTTAAAAGCAATGTGGAAGGAGTGTGGAGTGACTTACAAGTTCACCACACCCTATCACCCACAATGCAATGGTTTAGTTGAGAGATTCAACAAAACCTTGAAGGGCATGATTAAAGGGCTCCCAGAAAAGCTCAGGCGAAGATGGGACATACTCTTGCCCTGCCTTTTATTTGCATATAGGGAGGTGCCTCAGAAGGGGTTGGTTATAGCCCTTTTGAACTTTTGTTTGGCCACCCTGTCAGGGGTCCACTGTGCTTGGTGAAGGAAGGATGGGAGTTACCTCTCAAGCCCCCAAAGCAAGACATAGTGGACTATGTACTTGGTCTCCGCTCCCGGATGGCTGAGTATATGAAAAAGGCAACTAAAAACCTTGAGGCTAGCCAGGAACTTCAAAAGGTCTGGCATGACCAAAAGGCTGTTCTGACTGTTTACCAGCCAGGACAGAAGGTGTGGGTGTTGGAGCCAGTGGCCCCAGCAGCTCTCCAAGACAAATGGAGTGGACCCCACACTATTGTTGAGCAGAAGGGTGAGGTTACCTACTTAGTAGACCTAGGAACACCCAGGAGTCCCCACAGGGTTCTCCATGTCAACCGGTTAAAACCATATGTGGACAGGGCAGACATGGGCTTGCTCATGGCTACTGATGAAGGGCAGGAGGAAGAGAGTGACCCACTCCCTGACCTGCTCTCACAGAACCCTGACGATGGGTCAGTAGATGGTGTAGCCTTGGCAGGCAGCCTCACTACCCAGCAACAAACTGATTGTAGACAGGTGCTCAATCAGTTTAGACACATGTTTTCACTGACACCCAGTCAGACCACCTGGTGCACTCATGAAGTGGACACTGGGGACAGTCTGCCTATTAAAAATAAGATTTATAGGCAACCTGACCATGTCAGGGACTGTATCAGGACTGAAGTCCAGAAAATGTTGGAGTTGGGAGTTATTGAACCCTCAGATAGCCCTTGGGCTAGTCCAGTGGTCCTTGTGCCAAAACCTCACACCAGTGGTGGAAAAAGAGAGATGAGGTTTTGTGTGGACTACAGGGGTCTCAATGCAGTCACTAGGACTGATGCCCATCCAATACCAAGGGCAGATGAGCTCATAGATACTTTGGCCTCAGCCAAATATCTCAGCACATTTGACTTGACAGCTGGCTACTGGAAGATCAGACTAGCTGATACTGCAAAGCCCAAAACAGCATTCTCAACCCCTAGTGGTCATTATCAATTTGTGGTGATGCCCTTTGGTCTGAAGAATGCACCTGCCACTTTCCAGAGGTTGGTGAATACAGTTCTCACAGGTCTGGAAGCCTATAGTGCAGCATATCTAGATGATATTGCTGTCTTTAGCTCCACCTGGGAGGATCACCTGGTCCACCTCAGGAATGTTTTACAGGCCCTGCAAAAGGCAGGCCTGACTATCAAGGCCACTAAGTGCCAGATAGGGCAGAGTCAGGTTGTGTCCCTGGGCCACCTTGTGGGTGGAGGCCAGGTTCAACCTTTGCAGAGCAAGATCCAGACTATCATGGACTGGACTGCTCCAACTACCCAGACTCAGGTGAGAGCCTTCTTAGGCCTGACTGGGTACTATAGGAGATTTGTCAAGGGGTATGGATCAATAGTGACACCCCTGAATGACTTAATTTCTAAGAAAATGCCCAAAAAGGTTCAGTGGACAGCTAGCTGTCAAAAGGCATTTGATGACCTGAAGCAGGCCATGTGCACTGCTCCCATTCTACAGAGTCCTGATTACTCCAAGAAGTTCATTGTTCAAACTGATGCATCTGAATTGGGGGTAGGGGCTGTACTGTCACAATTGAATGAAGAAGGTCAGGATCAGCCAGTAGCTTTCATTAGCAGAAGGCTGACCCCTAGAGAGAAACGTTGGTCAGCCATTGAGAGGGAGGCCTTTGCTGTGGTCTGGGCTCAGAAGAAGTTGAGGCCATACTTGTTTGGTACTCACCTCCTTGTTCAAACAGACCATAAGCCCCTCTTATGGCTAAAACAAATGAAGGGTGAAAACCCCAAACTGCTTAGGTGGTCCATTTCCCTACAGGGGATGGACTTCACAGAGGAACATAGACCTGGGAGTAACCATGCCAATGCAGATGGACTCTCTAGGTACTTCCACTTAGAACATGAAGACTTAAGTGGGCAAGGTTAGTTTAATGTCCCTACGTTTGGGGGGGGTTGTGTAGGAGAGTAGGATCTGCTTCACATGGGTACCCCCACTTTTTGCTGATGCTTCACTGTTTTTCGACCTTAGTCTGGCTGGGGCCCTGCTAATCAGAACCCCAGCCTAGCTGCTTCCTCTCTAAAATGGTTTCCATGTGCCTTAGGCACATCACTGATTGGAATCTGGAGTGCCCTTATAAGTCCCTAGTATATGGTATACTATGTACCAAGGGCATAGGTACCTCAGAGGCCTGCCAGGGGCTGCAGCATGTATTATGCCACCCCTGGAAGGCCATCCAAACTGACACCACAGGTCTGCTACTGCAGCCTGGGTAAGGTGGTGCATGCACCCCTTACTGTTATATAGGTTACCTATATCACTAAATACATACACACATATAAACCTATAAGTCACTCCTATGGCAGGCCTTATCAATCCTGAAGGCAGAGTGCGTGGTTCCTATGTGAGAGGGTGCCCCTGCATGAGCAGGGCCCCTCTGCAGCGTTCGGAGACCCTTCTCTGATGCTGTTTGTAGTGCAGCCTGACCATATACTCTTAAGCGCATTATAACCTCGCGTTAAATGCTAACTTTGGAATGGCTGCACCTAAACATGTCGTGTTTGGTGTCAAACATCTTGGAATACTACCCCCGCCAATTCTGGTGGCGGGGGTAGCATTCCACCCTTCTAGAGGGAGAGACATGTTAACCCTGGCCTGGCCGGTAACTTCTTTCTAAAGCCCTGGCATCACAAAATGGATGCTGCTGCCACAGACACGAGTCTGGCCTCCTGCTGCTGGACGAAACTCCGGCAGGGGAGGCCTGGACAATAGGTTTCCTGTCCCAGGGAGGTGTGACCACCTCCCCAGACAGGATAATGTGTATTGGGGCTGGGCGGGAGCACTTTCGGGTGCTTTGAAGTCCTACACTGGGGGCACACTTGGTGTCCCTGTGCATACCCCAGTTCAAACCGGATCAGGGGCTTGCAGCCCCTGCTTTAGCGTGAACTGGACAAAGGGAAAGGGGTGTAGCCACCCCTCTGCCCTGACCCACCCATAGGTGGGGCCACAGAGTAGTCCAACCCCTAAACTTAGTATAAGTATAGGAGCCCAGTCCTTAGGACTTTAGATTATCCCTGGACGAAACTCTGAAACAGAATCCTGGACCTTCGACGCTCTACTCAAGACTAGAGGACAGAAGAATCTCCCTTGGGGTCAAGGAGTGACTCCCTGCTTGGCAGGCACCAAAGAAGCAATTGTCCGGTCTGCATCGCCTAAGCTCCCGTCAGACGCCGAAGTCTTTGCATCACCAGAGGTGGATTTCCAGACTTCACCGAGGCTGCCCTGATTCCCCAGCAAAGCTGAGGCCCGTAGCTGTCGTGGGTAACGTGGAACCGTGACCCCTGGACACCGCACGCATTTGCTAGTACATCCTCTTCTGGGTGTCCCACGAAGTCATGCTTTGGGCTCCGAGTAGCCCTAGCCTCCAGCACCAACTGCACTGAAGATCACTGGCCTCCACTCCACGAGTGTCCTGTGAGCCAGCTCCACGTGCGACGTCTCGAGGCTCCTTTGCGGTCGCTAGCCCGTTGGCTAGTAGCCCTTCACGAAGGCCAATCCTTTTCTTCTTGGGCACCCTGGTTGCTCCAGGCGTTTCCTCACTTACCTTCGCTGGGTGAGTTCCTCAGACCTTGCTGGTCTGCATCATCGTCATTCTTTACTTTCATCGAGACTTGCCGTTGCCAAGGCTTGTTGGGTCCAATCCGGTCGCCGATGCCTCAGCACTCGACAGACATTGTGTACCAGCCCGAATCCTGCTTCTGGTTGCCGACAACACCTCCTGGACCTCGTGGCTGAAGAGTCAAGACGACCGTCAACCTGCCTGAAGCACTCGACATCGGTGGGCATCCGCTCATCGCCTTAATGGTCACTGGCTAGTGACCCAGACTCTGTCCCCTCTGCTTTCAGGTTCTTCAGATCTCCAATCCACCCTTGGATCCACCCGGACACTTTCCACTTGGTCGCCAGCAGCACTTTGCAGCAGATCGCCATTCAAATCGACGACGAAACCCGACCCCGAAAGGCACCTATGCACCCGGCTTCCCTGGGTGAGGTAACACGAGTACTCCGGTGCTCCCGTGGGTAGAGACTCTAGAACGACCTAGTTCTCAAAGGGTTTGCTCCAAGTCCTCCTTTAAGTGTCCCTTTTCTTTAATTTCCTGATCGCGACTTTCTCCATAGAAGTTAACGGCGTATCGCGGTTGTGTATTTACACTGCACGCGTCCCCCATGGGTCCCCTGTGTCACTACCTTGGGTGGTTCCTTGTGGTCCAAGCACTTCTAGAGGCTCTAGGCCTAGTGTCTAGTTCAGTCGTGGTTCTTATACCACTTTATTGGTATATGGTTTGGTACGCCCCTAGGGCCCAAACGTGTATTTGTGCTATTACTGTGTTTAAATAACTTATAACTTGTGTACTTCGAACTCTAGCCTCATAAAGAGACTAGAGGGGTGTGTTTAGCAATAAATACATATATTTTGAATATATACCTGGTGTGGTGCTCTTTCATTTGATCACTCAAGAGATTATAGACTGGTAAAACAAGCTGCTTTACATTCCTTCAAGACTTAGCCTGAAGGCTGCTCTCCATAGCTACCACTAGGATAGCTTTCAATAAGGTTGTCTTTAACCTATCTCCAATAAGGGGTTGTTTGGACTGGTGCAAGGTGCCCACTATAATTAGTGGACAGCATATGCCAGGCCAACTTCTCACAGAGTCCACTCCTTTTTCTTTGAGTCAGGCACAGTCCTTTCTTTGCACAGCCTTGAGAGTGCAGCAGGTGCAGTCCTTTTGATTACAAGTCGTCTGTCAAATGCTGACCAATCAGAAGAGGCTGCTACAGGGCTGCTTTAGGCAACCTCAGGATATTAAGTTCTAAATCTTCTTTCTGTACTAGATGTAATAAATCCGACCATGGGAAGTTGTTGGATTCATTATAGCCATTATTGTGATACTTCCAATTATATAGCTAGCTAGCTCCCAAGCAAAGATATACTTTATTAAGTTTAATAAAGCCTTCCGATGTGAACCTATGGGACTAGCAGCACTGCAATAGGGATTTGGCTGTTTTTCCCTACAAGAACATATAAAATGTCCTTAATCTTGTCTTTGCTTTTTATAACAATACACCCTACCCTTTGCGATACCTATGCCAGACCTTATGAGTGACATATAAGGTAAAAAATGTAGTTTTGGGCATTGGAAGCACTTTTAATTCCAAAGACACATTGGGAGATAGTTTTATTTTATAACCAGTCCTGGCTTTAAAATTACACCAGGCACTACAGCAGTGCACACTTATGTGCATTAAGTCCACTGGGGTCTCTAAACCTCCATACCCTGACACATACTAGGGACTTACAGGTAGGTTGTCTTGGCCAATTAGAGTTATACCAATTATCATATACCTTTAGAGGATAGAGCACTGGCCCTGGGCCTAGTTAGCAGAGCCCAGGGTACCCTCAGAGTCAGTAACCACCAGCATCACTCAAAGAATGGGGGTGATCAGGGCAAAAAAATGACCTTCTTACAATAGGTCAGGCTTCTCTTTTATGTATGGATTCTCTGCTACCAGTGGGAGTCTCCACAGTTGTAAAATTACGATGAGTAAAAATAAACTTGCAGTTTATGAATACCCAAAAATTGTAAACTTACACAAAAGTGTATGTTCACCTTTGTTAATCAGGCCCAAGTAACATAGAATGGTGTGCATCAGCAGAACTTAAGATGATGTGCACCAGCAGGCACATGTTATGAGAAATAAAGGAAAACATAGTGCGTTGCACCAGGGGATGTGGGGTGATGTTCACCAGGAGAATATTAGTGATGTAACTCAGGCAGCACTGAGTGATGTAGTTCAGTGGAGAACTAGTGATGTGGTTCATTTGGGCCTTGGGGTATGTCTATCATGAGATTACTAGGTGATGTTCATAAGGAGATCATTGATGTTGTGCATGAGGATAGCATTGGGGGTGTGCATCAGGGAAGAAATTGGTGAAATGTGGCTCTGGTGCAATTGCAATCAGGTGTGAATTATAGGGGCACATGGCCATGTTCCACAGTAGCAAATTGTCATTAAAACATTTTGTGGCCAATAGTTGTCCTGTAGTTACAACGATAAATGCAAAACTATAAATCCCAAAACACATAGTTTGGGGATTAATAGGCAAGAAATAAGAAGCAAGAAGTGTCTGAAGTTATCACGTAGGACACGGTGCCCTTTGGCAGCTGCACACATGGATGGATAGTGGGAAGACAAAATAAAAGTTGATTTTCACTTGAAAACAGGATCCCAAGCAAGGACATGAGAATGATCCGATACTCACTGAACCTGGCTACTAACTGCATGACTTGAATAAGTTTTGTAAAGAAAGGATTTCTTTGTATCAGCGTCACAATGAAAATACCATATGCTGGGGAAAGGGCTAAACTCAGGCTCTTATTTATGAGAACTGATGCATCGCTGCGGTAAGACAGTGATGCGTCTGAAAAACTTGTGCTGTGGTCCGACATTTTCAAATGCCATGGATGCGTAGTATTTACGATAGGTCACATGGTGCATTAAAAAAATTCTGCTTCCAAGGGATGGCTGCCGCAGAGAAAACTGAAGCATGTGCAGCAAAAGTGATGCTACACAGCTTTGCAAAATGTAATGCAACACAAATTACCCGAGCGTAACATTTGAGTGCATCTTGCATGAAAAATCCATTAAAAAGTGATGCATTTCGGGGCGTGGTTTGTAGCTCGAGGAAGAGGGCTGCCTGAGCCTGCGGCTCCTCTCAGGAAGACAATTAAATGTCAGGAAAACTATGCTTCCAGGTCTCCTCTAAGGTTCTAAATGAGATTTAGGAACACCGCTTGATGCAGGGACCAAGCTCCCTCCTTGTCTGGCCATTTTTAACATCCTGGAACACGTACTAGAATACGTCGAAGCTACCGGGCCCTCCCACGGTCCATAGCGCAGGAAGCAAAACAAAGATCGTCGGAGATCCTGATGGCCGGTGCCTGAAACCTACTGCCTCCGAGAATGAGCCACAGCTTAATCCCCAAGTAAGGTCTAAATATTAATCATAATCCCAAGTTTAAATAGGGACGTTGGCTCTTGCTATCAACTCTAAATAATAGAAAAGCGAGCTCTGTCTGACCTTAAGATGGCGATTGTTAACACAGCACCAGTGACTACTGGGTTAAATATATTCTCTGCATGGCTCACGCCTCATAACTTAACAGCAGAAGTAAAGAATTGAATCAATCAAGACATTCAATACAGTATTTCCAAACTGCATGTGTCAAACACAATAACACAGATTCTGCATATCGAATACCGGCACGCCTGCAATATTCGGGAACATGTGCACATGGAAATAAGTAACGCTGCACTGAGGCTACCGCATCTTTAGCCAGCCATTAACAGCATGACACATGCCCATAGTGAAGGTGAAGGTGAAGGTGTAGAGTGTCTTTAAATCAAACTAATCTGCCTAACGTAACCAACACTGTCAGCAGCACTAATATCAGCAAACCCTCTAGCTCAAGTGTTATAAAATGGCGGCCGCATTTCAGTGAATGCTGTGTAGTGTATGTGATACGAGCTGACCTGCAGTCGCCTAACGATACACCTAAATCAGGGGCGGCTCCTCCACGTGGGCATCAGAGCGTCGCACCCCTTTTGTTTCTCGCAGTGCGAGAGGCAGAAACGTAAAATGGTATAAATACCATTTTACGTTTCTGCTTCTCGCACTGCGAGAAAGCAGAAGAAGGGTATGCCTGGTTGGGGGCGGGTGGGTGGGCGGGTCGGGGAGGAGTGGCTAGCCCAATGCTATGGGCGCTGACTGTTTGGTCGTCCCCAGGGCCGACCAAACCAGTCATAGCGCTCTCCGTTTTCTCCAAGTAGGCTGATGCGCAGCTTGCATGGAGAAAACGCCTGTATGGACGGCATCCTAGCCAATCACGGCGCTGTAATTGCAGCGTTGTGATTGGCTTAGGGGCGGAGAGGGAGGCTGCCTGCTTCTGCTTCCTGTGAGCACTGAGCAGGAGACGCGACGCGGGAAGTCCAGGACCGGAGGCGAAGGTAAGTTGTTTTTAAAAAAATTAAATTAACCCCCTCCCCGCGCGACCCCCCCTCCCCACCCATGTGTCATGCCGGCCGTGACTGACCTCAATTACAATATACGGGTCTCAGCATGCTAGTACATTGAGGTAATTAAGTATACGTTATATTAGTGAAACAACTGAGTCTAACTGAGTTCAACTGATGTAAGGAGAGGTCTCCTAAGTCACTGTGATCATAAGGTACTCCACCAGCTATCGAACCACCCATCTGCTCACCCCAATATTGGGACAATACTGGGACAATCTCACTATAAACTACTATAAAACAACTGCAACACTGTAGTTTTCGTCGGCACAAATGAAAGTCCTTTTTCTAGAATACTCACTTCTGCTTCAGACAGTGGACGATCAGATAAAATATAAATAGGGGCAATACTAAGTTTTGTAGTACTGCTGTCTTGTTGTCATCTCCCATAGTTGATTCACATATCTGTTTCTTCCTCTTGGTCATTGCTGGCCCCTGCCTAAAAAGGAACAGATTGTTGCTGTTGGTTCCTTCCTTGCCGATTATTATTCAATCTACCTTCTCCTGTGTCTGAATCACCGGCTGACGAGGAAGATGTATACGAAAAGGAAATGAATTTATGTCGTGACATGGCCTGATACTCGATCAAACATGGCAGAGAAAGAAAATAAAACAAGCCTAAAGAGAATCAAAGCTGACCCACTGAACCCAAACTCACCAATGAAAAATAAACAGGACATTAATACCACCATAGAAACCATCCTAAAAAACTTGTGGATGTACACAAATTAGCCAAGTCAACTACAGAAAACACTGATATCATGCAAAACGAGATTTCTGCAATCCACCAAGACATCTGTCATGATCCTCCAGAGTCATGAACTAGTCTGTATAGACACTGTGTTTTGCCGCGTGTATATTCACTCACTGACAGCCTTGCAATATGCTTTGATACTCTCATTGCACGAACTGTAACAGTATCCATTGCCTAAAGTCATATGTTCATCATGCCCTTTATTGACTATACAGCAGTAGCGCCCGTTTTTGACTAACAAGGAAGGATCTAAACACCAAGGAATTATGTACACCAGTTCCGTTTTTATTATTCTCCTTTTGTTGCATTATTTAAATATTTTATTTTCCTCTGAGCCAGATTCGCATTGTTCAACATTATGCTGCTTTGCGGCCACCGTACTCGCATCTCCGCTATATAAGCAGCCACGCCCAGCCGCTCCCTGCGGATTATTCCAGCAACTTTGCTCGGAGAGTCTTCCTCCTGCTTCGCGTCTTTCTGCGGCTCTGCCGGTAATATTCCTCATACCGATAAGATTCCTCGTATCGTTTTCCTGGCTCAGAAACAACATCCTAAGGTAGGAGACGACGGTTTCCCTCAGTTAACAAAGTGAATCCTCAGAGTTCTTGGGCATTTTGGACATCGCTCGCATAAATCCTCAGCGTAGATTTTCTTCATGATCGGAAGTGCAATTTTTATGTACAGCATGTTCTGAATTTATTATCAAGCAAATCAATCATTGATCTTATAGACATTAAGAACTCACAATGTGCATTGACGCTTACAAGTATAAAGCTCATTTCATTGTACAATTCCTATGTGCAGAACGTTCTGATTTAATTAACAAGTATATCAACCATTGAACTAATAGTCATTCAAGGATTTTTATGGTGCAGAGACAATTACAAGTATAATGTTTCATGTCATTATGGCTAAAATAATGATGCTGGTGTGAGCGGTTGAAAGATGGAATGCGCACATAATAAGAACTGCAATCCTGAGAATAGCCGTTCAATTATCATTATCCAAAGTTTAGTGTCTAGTGTGATACGGTGAGACATAACATTTGGCAATATCTACAAAGACAGTATTGAAGCTATTCAAGAAAGTAGGCTTGATTCTGTGCATATCTTATTGGAAAAAAATCAAAGACCTTATTGGAGTTGTTTTCACGCTTATTTTTAATTTGTGATCTCTATGAAAGACTTGCTGATATTTTCTCTTAAAGGTAATAGTGGTTCATAGTATATATAATATATGTAAAGTAATAGATCAAGATAAAGAACAAGAGCTCAACTTTTGACTGCTTTCGTTCCAGATCTCCCTCCCCGCAGTACCCTCCCTAATTCCCTTCCCCTCGTCTGGCCACTTTGATCCTCTGGTGTTTTTGTACTCAGAGTCAAAGCTGCCGGAAGGTGGGCTTCTTGAGGGTACTGCTCCTGAGGAACTAAACATTTTGACAGTTCTTGACAGAATAATCCGCCCACGAATCTCGTTTCTCCTGAGCAGTATCGCCAAGATGGCCACATTGAAAGACGTTTGCAAAATGCTAGGGAACATGCAGAAAGAGTTAACTGCAGCGCGATTAGAAACAGTAACGTTGGCCAGTCGAGTAACTCAGATACAAAATCAACTTCCAGCTAGTTCTACGAAATCCTCCACAGCTGGGGGTTATCCTCTGGACCTGCACCAACTGTTTCAGTGACTGTTTCTTCAACTGTACCTCTTGCATCACCAGAACGATTTACAGGAGATCCAACTAAATTTCAGACCTTTTTGACTCAAATTCAATTACATTTCATGGTAAAGCCAGCGTCCTTTCCGGATGCACAATCCCGCATAGCTTTCCTCATTTTATATCTTAGTGGTGACGCCACCATGTGGGCCGTGCCGTTGGTTAATTCAGATGATCCTTTGCTTTACAACTGGCCAGCTTTTAAATCGGAATTTGAAAAAGTTTTTGACAGGCGTACTATTACTGGGTCAGCTGACCGTGAGCTTCTAGAACTCAAGCAAGGGAATAAAGATTTAATATGTTATTTAACACAGTTTAATCGATTAATCACAGAAACCAATTGGCCTGAGGAGAAAAGGACTGCACTCTTTTATCAAGGTCTTAAAGATGATCTTAAAGATCTAATAGCCTCTATAGATCCTCAACCTCGTGATTGTGCAGAATTAATATCTCTTACTCTGCGGTTAGATCATCGTTTGTCGGAGAGAAAAGGTGACAGAAAGAAACTAGAATTTAGACAATCAATACGTCCAAGAGAAAGAGTCACTCAATCAACCCTTGATCATAGTGAACCAATGGTAATTTGTGGATTAAGAAAACCACTTACCCAAGAAGAGAAGGATGCACGACGCAAATCAGGCGTGTGCCTGTATTGTGGCAAAAAGGACATTTTGTCAAAGAGTGTCCAATCAAACCTAAAGGATATAAGTCTACGAATACGGTTTCTCCAAAACAGGAAAACTAGAAAGCTCGAGGAACAAACAGGGGAATTCCTCGAGTATGTCTCATGATTCCTCTGGTCAAATAATAGCCAACACTCTTCAGGTTTCAGCTCCGCATTTAACCCAGAATGTATTATTCTTGATACCTGGTGTCCTTAAGGAAGAAGTAGTAGTCATGGTGGACTCCGGAGCCACCGGAAATTTTATTGATGTTACTTTCTGTTCTAAATTACATATACCTACCATTAAAAAGAACAAACCAGAATCAGTGCACGCAGTCGATGGTACGGTACTGACCTCAGGTCTGATTACTCATACCACGGTTACTTTAACTATGGTTGTTTATTCAACAGAGAACAAATATACTGAGGATCTTCGTTTCGATCTGATTGATGCACTTCAATTTGGGGTAATTCTCCGAATGCCCTGGCTTACCCAACACAACTAGATAATAGTAAATTGTTCCCTTTGGTATTCGTGGCTCATTAAACTTTACTCGTTCTTACACACTCATTCAATCCAGTATGCCCCAATATGTAAAAACTAAATAATAAAATATTATTAAATAAATTGCCTTGCCAGTAATATAAAAATATCTCCTTCTTTATTGAAAGTTGTTGCTTACAAAGCTAATGTTCTATTGTACACAATATTAGTGTATAAGCAGGCCAGACTAGGGGCGCATGTGGCTCCCATGCTGGTCCCTTTGATTTGGCAAAAGAAGCTTCCACCAAACAGAAAGATATTGTTCTTTAAAATTAATTCTGTAAAATCAATAATTAGGGAGGCACGTTCTGATAAGTCCCCATTTATGTCTTTCAATATATCTCTAACTGTATTAATATTTGCTGTTTGTGGGATATTTGTATATAATGCTTCAATGTCTAATGACACTAACCATTGATTTTGAGAGTTAAAACGTAATCCCTCCACCTTTCTAATCATGTCTGTAGTGTCTTTAATGTAGGATCTTTGTTGAGACACTAAAGGCCGCAGAAATGTATCTACATATTTACTCAGGGGTTCAGTAAGTAAGTTAATACTGGATATTATAGGCCGCATAGGGGATCAGTTAGATTTTTATGGATTTTGGGCAGTCCGTACATTGCTGGTAATACAGGATGCAAGTTTAGTAAAAACTCATACTCATCTTGACATATTATATTGTCCTCTTTGGCCAAATCTAGGCATTGTTTAACTTTTATTTGTAGGTTTTTCCACTCATCTTGATTAGATTGTCTATAGTGTTCTTTTACTGATAAAAGAGTCATCATTCTTTTGTTATAGTCATCTGTGTCCATAAGGACTATACTTCCACCTTTGTCACCCGGTTTTATTGTTAAATTTTCACAGCTCTCCATATTTTTTAGGGCAATACGTAAGTTCTGAGATAAATTATTCATCTAATATCGCAGATATTCAAGGATATATTAGATGAGATGTTGTCTCTGTCATTCATGAAATAAGCATAATTTTTAAGGAGAGTGTATTGTTTTTAACATTGTGTACAATAGAACATTAGCTTTGTAAGCAACAACTTTCAATAAAGAAGGAGATATTTTTATATTACTGGCAAGGCAATTTATTTATTAATATTTTATTATTTATTTTTCACATATTGGGGCATACTGGATTGAATGAGTGTGTAAGAACGAGTAAAGTTTAACGAGCCACGAATACCAAAGGGAACAGTTTACTATTATCTGTCTTAACCCAGTTCCCTTTGTTTTGAAGGGTCACTCTCTTTGTTGTTTGAATTACCCAACACAACCCCACTATAGACTTTATGTCTGGGTACTTAAAAGCAATGTGGAAGGAGTGTGGAGTGACTTACAAGTTCACCACACCCTATCACCCACAATGCAATGGTTTAGTTGAGAGATTCAACAAAACCTTGAAGGGCATGATTAAAGGGCTCCCAGAAAAGCTCAGGCGAAGATGGGACATACTCTTGCCCTGCCTTTTATTTGCATATAGGGAGGTGCCTCAGAAGGGGGTTGGTTATAGCCCTTTTGAACTTTTGTTTGGCCACCCTGTCAGGGGTCCACTGTGCTTGGTGAAGGAAGGATGGGAGTTACCTCTCAAGCCCCCAAAGCAAGACATAGTGGACTATGTACTTGGTCTCCGCTCCCGGATGGCTGAGTATATGAAAAAGGCAACTAAAAACCTTGAGGCTAGCCAGGAACTTCAAAAGGTCTGGCATGACCAAAAGGCTGTTCTGACTGTTTACCAGCCAGGACAGAAGGTGTGGGTGTTGGAGCCAGTGGCCCCAGCAGCTCTCCAAGACAAATGGAGTGGACCCCACACTATTGTTGAGCAGAAGGGTGAGGTTACCTACTTAGTAGACCTAGGAACACCCAGGAGTCCCCACAGGGTTCTCCATGTCAACCGGTTAAAACCATATGTGGACAGGGCAGACATGGGCTTGCTCATGGCTACTGATGAAGGGCAGGAGGAAGAGAGTGACCCACTCCCTGACCTGCTCTCACAGAACCCTGACGATGGGTCAGTAGATGGTGTAGCCTTGGCAGGCAGCCTCACTACCCAGCAACAAACTGATTGTAGACAGGTGCTCAATCAGTTTAGACACATGTTTTCACTGACACCCAGTCAGACCACCTGGTGCACTCATGAAGTGGACACTGGGGACAGTCTGCCTATTAAAAATAAGATTTATAGGCAACCTGACCATGTCAGGGACTGTATCAGGACTGAAGTCCAGAAAATGTTGGAGTTGGGAGTTATTGAACCCTCAGATAGCCCTTGGGCTAGTCCAGTGGTCCTTGTGCCAAAACCTCACACCAGTGGTGGAAAAAGAGAGATGAGGTTTTGTGTGGACTACAGGGGTCTCAATGCAGTCACTAGGACTGATGCCCATCCAATACCAAGGGCAGATGAGCTCATAGATACTTTGGCCTCAGCCAAATATCTCAGCACATTTGACTTGACAGCTGGCTACTGGCAGATCAGACTAGCTGATACTGCAAAGCCCAAAACAGCATTCTCAACCCCTAGTGGGCATTATCAATTTGTGGTGATGCCCTTTGGTCTGAAGAATGCACCTGCCACTTTCCAGAGGTTGGTGAATACAGTTCTCACAGGTCTGGAAGCCTATAGTGCAGCATATCTAGATGATATTGCTATCTTTAGCTCCACCTGGGAGGATCACCTGGTCCACCTCAGGAATGTTTTACAGGCCCTGCAAAAGGCAGGCCTGACTATCAAGGCCACTAAGTGCCAGATAGGGCAGAGTCAGGTTGTGTCCCTGGGCCACCTTGTGGGTGGAGGCCAGGTTCAACCTTTGCAGAGCAAGATCCAGACTATCATGGACTGGACTGCTCCAACTACCCAGACTCAGGTGAGAGCCTTCTTAGGCCTGACTGGGTACTATAGGAGATTTGTCAAGGGGTATGGATCAATAGTGACACCCCTGAATGACTTAACTTCTAAGAAAATGCCCAAAAAGGTTCAGTGGACAGTTAGCTGTCAAAAGGCATTTGATGACCTGAAGCAGGCCATGTGCACTGCTCCCATTCTACAGAGTCCTGATTACTCCAAGAAGTTCATTGTTCAAACTGATGCATCTGAATTGGGGGTAGGGGCTGTACTGTCACAATTGAATGAAGAAGGTCAGGATCAGCCAGTAGCTTTCATTAGCAGAAGGCTGACCCCTAGAGAGAAACGTTGGTCAGCCATTGAGAGGGAGGCCTTTGCTGTGGTCTGGGCTCAGAAGAAGTTGAGGCCATACTTGTTTGGTACTCACCTCCTTGTTCAAACAGACCATAAGCCCCTCTTATGGCTAAAACAAATGAAGGGTGAAAACCCCAAACTGCTTAGGTGGTCCATTTCCCTACAGGGGATGGACTTCACAGTGGAACATAGACCTGGGAGTAACCATGCCAATGCAGATGGACTCTCTAGGTACTTCCACTTAGAACATGAAGACTTAACTGGGCAAGGTTAGTTTAATGTCCCTACGTTTGGGGGGTTGTGTAGGAGAGTAGGATCTGCTTCACATGGGTACCCCCACTTTTTGCTGATGCTTCACTGTTTTTCGACCTTAGTCTGGCTGGGGCCCTGCTAATCAGAACCCCAGCCTAGCTGCTTCCTCTCTAAAATGGTTTCCATGTGCCTTAGGCACATCACTGATTGGAATCTGGAGTGCCCTTATAAGTCCCTAGTATATGGTATACTATGTACCAAGGGCATAGGTACCTCAGAGGCCTGCCAGGGTCTGCAGCATGTATTATGCCACCCCTGGAAGGCCATCCAAACTGACACCACAGGTCTGCTACTGCAGCCTGGGTAAGGTGGTGCATGCACCCCTTACTGTTATATAGGTTACCTATATCACTAAATACATACACACATATAAACCTATAAGTCACTCCTATGGCAGGCCTTATCAATCCTGAAGGCAGAGTGCGTGGTTCCTATGTGAGAGGGTGCCCCTGCATGAGCAGGGCCCCTCTGCAGCGTTCGGAGACCCTTCTCTGATGCTGTTTGTAGTGCAGCCTGACCATATACTCTTAAGCGCATTATAACCTCGCGTTAAATGCTAACTTTGGAATGGCTGCACCTAAACATGTCGTGTTTGGTGTCAAACATCTTGGAATACTACCCCCAGCCAATTCTGGTGGCGGGGGTAGCATTCCAACCTTCTAGAGGGAGAGACATGTTAACCCTGGCCTGGCCGGTAACTTCTTTCTAAAGCCCTGGCATCACAAAATGGATGCTGCTGCCACAGACACGAGTCTGGCCTCCTGCTGCTGGACGAAACTCCGGCAGGGGAGGCCTGGACAATAGGTTTCCTGTCCCAGGGAGGTGTGACCACCTCCCCAGACAGGATAATGTGTATTGGGGCTGGGCGGGAGCACTTTCGGGTGCTTTGAAGTCCTACACTGGGGGCACACTTGGTGTCCCTGTGCATACCCCAGTTCAAACCGGATCAGGGGCTTGCAGCCCCTGCTTTGGCGTGAACTGGACAAAGGGAAAGGGGTGTAGCCACCCCTCTGCCCTGACCCACCCATAGGTGGGGCCACAGAGTAGTCCAACCCCTAAACTTAGTATAAGTATAGGAGCCCAGTCCTTAGGACTTTAGATTATCCCTGGATGAAACTCTGAAACAGAATCCTGGACCTTCGACGCTCTACTCAAGACTAGAGGACAGAAGAATCTCCCTTGGGGTCAAGGAGTGACTCCCCTGCTTGGCAGGCACCAAAGAAGCAATTGTCCGGTCTGCATCGCCTAAGCTCCCGTCAGACGCCGAAGTCTTTGCATCACCAGAGGTGGATTTCCAGACTTCCCCGAGGCTGCCCTGATTCCCCAGCAAAGCTGAGGCCCGTAGCTGTCGTGGGTAACGTGGAACCGTGACCCCTGGACACCGCACGCATTTGCTAGTGCATCCTCTTCTGGGTCTCCCACGAAGTCATGCTTTGGGCTCCGAGTAGCCCTAGCCTCCAGCACCAACTGCACCGAAGATCACTGGACTCCACTCCACGAGTGTCCTGTGAGCCAGCTCCACGTGCGACGTCTTGAGGCTCCTTTGCGGTCGCTAGCCTATTGGCTAGTTACCCTTCACGAAGGCCAATCCTTTTCTTCTTGGGCACCCTGGTTGCTCCAGGCATTTCCTCACTTACCCTCGCTGGGTGAGTTCTTCAGACCTTGCTGGTCTGCATCATCGTCATTCTTTACTTTCATCGAGACTTGCCGTTGCCAAGGCTTGTTGGGTCCAATCCGGTCGCCGATGCCTCAGCACTCGACAAACATCGTGTACCAGCCCGAATCCTGCTTCTGGTCGCCGACAACGCCTCCTGGACCTCGTGGCTGAAGAGTCAAGACGACCGTCAACCTGCCTGAAGCACTCGACATCGGTGGGCATCCGCTCATCGCCTTAATGGTCACTGGCTAGTGACCCAGACTCTGTCCCCTCTGCTTTCAGGTTCTTCAGATCTCCGATCCACCCTTGGATCCACCCGGACACTTTCCACTTGGTCGCCAGCAGCACTTTGCAGCAGATCGCCATTCAAATCGACGACGAAACCCGACCCCGAAAGGCACCTATGCACCCGGCTTCCCTGGGTGAGGTAACACGAGTACTCCGGTGCTCCCGTGGGTAGAGACTCTAGAACGACCTAGTTCTCAAAGGGTTTGCTCCAAGTCCTCCTTTAAGTGTCCCTTTTCTTTAATTTCCTGATCGCGACTTTCTCCATAGAAGTTAACGGCGTATCGCGGTTGTGTATTTACACTGCACGCGTCCCCCATGGGTCCCCTGTGTCACTACCTTGGGTGGTTCCTTGTGGTCCAAGCACTTCTAGAGGCTCTAGGCCTAGTGTCTAGTTCAGTCGTGGTTCTTATACCACTTTATTGGTATATGGTTTGGTACGCCCCTAGGGCCCAAACGTGTATTTGTGCTATTACTGTGTTTAAATAACTTATAACTTGTGTACTTCGAACTCTAGCCTCATAAAGAGACTAGAGGGGTGTGTTTAGCAATAAATACATATATTTTGAATATATACCTGGTGTGGTGCTCTTTCATTTGATCACTCAAGAGATTATAGACTGGTAAAACAAGCTGCTTTACATTCCTTCAAGACTTAGCCTGAAGGCTGCTCTCCATAGCTACCACTAGGATAGCTTTCAATAAGGTTGTCTTTAACCTATCTCCAATAAGGGGTTGTTTGGACTGGTGCAAGGTGCCCACTATAATTAGTGGACAGCATATGCCAGGCCAACTTCTCACAGAGTCCACTCCTTTTTCTTTGAGTCAGGCACAGTCCTTTCTTTGCACAGCCTTGAGAGTGCAGCAGGTGCAGTCCTTTTCATTACAAGTTGTCTGTCAAATGCTGACCAATCAGAAGAGGCTGCTACAGGGCTGCTTTAGGCAACCTCAGGATATTAAGTTCTAAATCTTCTTTCTGTACTAGATGTAATAAATCCGACCATGGGAAGTTGTTGGATTCATTATAGCCATTATTGTGATACTTCCAATTATATAGCTAGCTAGCTCCCAAGCAAAGATATACTTTATTAAGTTTAATAAAGCCTTCCGATGTGAACCTATGGGACTAGAAGCACTGCAATAGGGATTTGGCTGTTTTTCCCTACAAGAACATATAAAATGTCCTTAATCTTGTCTTTGCTTTTTATAACAATACACCCTACCCTTTGCGATACCTATGCCAGACCTTATGAGTGACATATAAGGTAAAAAATGTAGTTTTGGGCATTGGAAGCACTTTTAATTCCAAAGACACATTGGGAGATAGTTTTATTTTATAACCAGTCCTGGCTTTAAAATTACACCAGGCACTACAGCAGTGCACACTTATGTGCATTAAGTCCACTGGGGTCTCTAAACCTCCATACCCTGACACATACTAGGGACTTACAGGTAGGTTGTCTTGGCCAATTAGAGTTATACCAATTATCATATACCTTTAGAGGATAGAGCACTGGCCCTGGGCCTAGTTAGCAGAGCCCAGGGCACCCTCAGAGTCAGTAACCACCAGCATCACTCAAAGAATGGGGGTGATCAGGGCAAAAAAATGACCTTCTTACAATAGGTCAGGCTTCTCTTTTATGTATGGATTCTCTGCTACCAGTGGGAGTCTCCACAGTTGTAAAATTACGATGAGTAAAAATAAACTTGCAGTTTATGAATAACCAAAAATTGTAAACTTACACAAAAGTGTATGTTCACCTTTGTTAATCAGGCCCAAGTAACATAGAATGGTGTGCATCAGCAGAACTTAAGATGATGTGCACCAGCAGGCACATGTTATGAGAAATAAAGGAAAACATAGTGCGTTGCACCAGGGGATGTGGGGTGATGTTCACCAGGAGAATATTAGTGATGTAACTCAGGCAGCACTGAGTGATGTAGTTCAGTGGAGAACTAGTGATGTGGTTCATTTGGGCCTTGGGGTATGTCTATCATAAGATTACTAGGTGATGTTCATAAGGAGATCATTGATGTTGTGCATGAGGATAGCATTGGGGGGTGTGCATCAGGGAAGAAATTGGTGAAATGTGGCTCTGGTGCAATTGCAATCAGGTGTGAATTATAGGGGCACATGGCCATGTTCCACAGTAGCAAATTGTCATTAAAACATTTTGTGGCCAATAGTTGTCCTGTAGTTACAACGATAAATGCAAAACTATAAATCCCAAAACACATAGTTTGGGGATTAATAGGCAAGAAATAAGAAGCAAGAAGTGTCTGAAGTTATCACGTAGGACACGGTGCCCTTTGGCAGCTGCACACATGGATGGATAGTGGGAAGACAAAATAAAAGTTGATTTTCACTTGAAAACAGGATCCCAAGCGAGGACATGAGAATGATCCGATACTCACTGAACCTGGCTACTAACTGCATGACTTGAATAAGTTTTGTAAAGAAAGGATTTCTTTGTATCAGCGTCACAATGAAAATACCATATGCTGGGGAAAGGGCTAAACTCAGGCTCTTATTTATGAGAACTGATGCATCGCTGCGGTAAGACAGTGATGCGTCTGAAAAACTTGTGCTGTGGTCCGACATTTTCAAATGCCATGGATGCGTAGTATTTACGATAGGTCACATGGTGCATTAAAAAAATTCTGCTTCCAAGGGATGGCTGCCGCAGAGAAAACTGAAGCATGTGCAGCAAAAGTGATGCTACACAGCTTTGCAAAATGTAATGCAACACAAATTACCCGAGCGTAACATTTGAGTGCATCTTGCATGAAAAATCCATTAAAAAGTGATGCATTTCGGGGCGTGGTTTGTAGCTCGAGGAAGAGGGCTGCCTGAGCCTGCGGCTCCTCTCAGGAAGACAATTAAATGTCAGGAAAACTATGCTTCCAGGTCTCCTCTAAGGTTCTAAATGAGATTTAGGAACACCGCTTGATGCAGGGACCAAGCTCCCTCCTTGTCTGGCCATTTTTAACATCCTGGAACACGTACTAGAATACGTCGAAGCTACCGGGCCCTCCCACGGTCCATAGCGCAGGAAGCAAAACAAAGATCGTCGGAGATCCTGATGGCCGGTGCCTGAAACCTACTGCCTCCGAGAATGAGCCACAGCTTAATCCCCAAGTAAGGTCTAAATATTAATCATAATCCCAAGTTTAAATAGGGACGTTGGCTCTTGCTATCAACTCTAAATAATAGAAAAGCGAGCTCTGTCTGACCTTAAGATGGCGATTGTTAACACAGCACCAGTGACTACTGGGTTAAATATATTCTCTGCATGGCTCACGCCTCATAACTTAACAGCAGAAGTAAAGAATTGAATCAATCAAGACATTCAATACAGTATTTCCAAACTGCATGTGTCAAACACAATAACACATATTCAGCATATCGAATACCGGCACGCCTGCAATATTCGGGAACATGTGCACATGGAAATAAGTAACGCTGCACTGAGGCTACCGCATCTTTAGCCAGCCATTACCAGCATGACACATGCCCATAGTGAAGGTGAAGGTGAAGGTGTAGAGTGTCTTTAAATCAAACTAATCTGCCTAACGTAACCAACACTGTCAGCAGCACTAATATCAGCAAACCCTCTAGCTCAAGTGTTATAAAATGGCGGCCGCATTTCAGTGAATGCTGTGTAGTGTATGTGATACGAGATGACCTGCATTCGCCTAACGATACACCTAAATCAGGGGCGGCTCCTCCACGTGGGCATCAGAGCGTCGCACCCCTTTTGTTTCTCGCAGTGCGAGAGGCAGAAACGTAAAATGGTATAAATACCATTTTACGTTTCTGCTTCTCGCACTGCGAGAAAGCAGAAGAAGGGTATGCCTGGTTGGGGGCGGGTGGGTGGGCGGGTCGGGGAGGAGTGGCTAGCCCAATGCTATGGGCGCTGACTGTTTGGTCGTCCCCAGGGCCGACCAAACCAGTCATAGCGCTCTCCGTTTTCTCCAAGTAGGCTGATGCGCAGCTTGCATGGAGAAAACGCCTGTATGGACGGCATCCTAGCCAATCACGGCGCTGTAATTGCAGCGTTGTGATTGGCTTAGGGGCGGAGAGGGAGGCTGCCTGCTTCTGCTTCCTGTGAGCACTGAGCAGGAGACGCGACGCGGGAAGTCCAGGACCGGAGGCGAAGGTAAGTTGTTTTTAAAAAAATTAAATTAACCCCCTCCCCGCGCGACCCCCCTCCCCACCCATGTGTCATGCCGGCCGTGACTGACCTCAATTACAATATACGGGTCTCAGCATGCTAGTACATTGAGGTAATTAAGTATACGTTATATTAGTGAAACAACTGAGTCTAACTGAGTTCAACTGATGTAAGGAGAGGTCTCCTAAGTCACTGTGATCATAAGGTACTCCACCAGCTATCGAACCACCCATCTGCTCACCCCAATATTGGGACAATACTGGGACAATCTCACTATAAACTACTATAAAACAACTGCAACACTGTAGTTTTCGTCGGCACAAATGAAAGTCCTTTTTCTAGAATACTCACTTCTGCTTCAGACAGTGGACGATCAGATAAAATATAAATAGGGGCAATACTAAGTTTTGTAGTACTGCTGTCTTGTTGTCATCTCCCATAGTTGATTCACATATCTGTTTCTTCCTCTTGGTCATTGCTGGCCCCTGCCTAAAAAGGAACAGATTGTTGCTGTTGGTTCCTTCCTTGCCGATTATTATTCAATCTACCTTCTCCTGTGTCTGAATCACCGGCTGACGAGGAAGATGTATACGAAAAGGAAATGAATTTATGTCGTGACATGGCCTGATACTCGATCAAACATGGCAGAGAAAGAAAATAAAACAAGCCTAAAGAGAATCAAAGCTGACCCACTGAACCCAAACTCACCAATGAAAAATAAACAGGACATTAATACCACCATAGAAACCATCCTAAAAAAACTTGTGGATGTACACAAATTAGCCAAGTCAACTACAGAAAACACTGATATCATGCAAAACGAGATTTCTGCAATCCACCAAGACATCTGTCATGATCCTCCAGAGTCATGAACTAGTCTGTATAGAACCTGTGTTTTGCCGCGTGTATATTCACTCACTGACAGCCTTGCAATATGCTTTGATACTCTCATTGCACGAACTGTAACAGTATCCATTGCCTAAAGTCATATGTTCATCATGCCCTTTATTGACTATACAGCAGTAGCGCCCGTTTTTGACTAACAAGGAAGGATCTAAACACCAAGGAATTATGTACACCAGTTCCGTTTTTATTATTCTCCTTTTGTTGCATTATTTAAATATTTTATTTTCCTCGGAGCCAGATTCGCATTGTTCAACATTATGCTGCTTTGCGGCCACCGTACTCGCATCTCCGCTATATAAGCAGCCACGCCCAGCCGCTCCCTGCGGATTATTCCAGCAACTTTGCTCGGAGAGTCTTCCTCCTGCTTCGCGTCTTTCCGCGGCTCTGCCGGTAATATTCCTCATACCGATAAGATTCCTCGTATCGTTTTCCTGGCTCAGAAACAACATCCTAAGGTAGGAGACGACGGTTTCCCTCAGTTAACAAAGTGAATCCTCAGAGTTCTTGGGCATTTTGGACATCGCTCGCATACATCCTCAGCGTAGATTTTCTTCATGATCGGAAGTGCAATTTTTATGTACAGCATGTTCTGAATTTATTATCAAGCAAATCAATCATTGATCTTATAGACATTAAGAACTCACAATGTGCATTGACGCTTACAAGTATAAAGCTCATTTCATTGTACAATTCCTATGTGCAGAACGTTCTGATTTAATTAACAAGTATATCAACCATTGAACTAATAGTCATTCAAGGATTTTTATGGCGCAGAGACAATTACAAGTATAATGTTTCATGTCATTATGGCTAAAATAATGATGCTGGTGTGAGCGGTTGAAAGATGGAATGCGCACATAATAAGAACTGCAATCCTGAGAATAGCCGTTCAATTATCATTATCCAAAGTTTAGTGTCTAGTGTGATACGGTGAGACATAACATTTGGCAATATCTACAAAGACAGTATTGAAGCTATTCAAGAAAGTAGGCTTGATTCTGTGCATATCTTATTGGAAAAAAATCAAAGACCTTATTGGAGTTGTTTTCACGCTTATTTTTAATTTGTGATCTCTATGAAAGACTTGCTGATATTTTCTCTTAAAGGTAATAGTGGTTCATAGTATATATAATATATGTAAAGTAATAGATCAAGATAAAGAACAAGAGCTCAACTTTTGACTGCTTTCGTTCCAGATCTCCCTCCCCGCAGTACCCTCACTAATTCCCTTCCCCTCGTCTGGCCACTTTGATCCTCTGGTGTTTTTGTACTCAGAGTCAAAGCTGCCGGAAGGTGGGCTTCTTGAGGGTACTGCTCCTGAGGAACTAAACATTTTGACAGTTCTTGACAGAATAATCCGCCCACGAATCTCGTTTCTCCTGAGCAGTATCGCCAAGATGGCCACATTGAAAGACGTTTGCAAAATGCTAGGGAACATGCAGAAAGAGTTAACTGCAGCGCGATTAGAAACAGTAACGTTGGCCAGTCGAGTAACTCAGATACAAAATCAACTTCCAGCTAGTTCTACGAAATCCTCCACAGCTGGGGGTTATCCTCTGGACCTGCACCAACTGTTTCAGTGACTGTTTCTTCAACTGTACCTCTTGCATCACCAGAACGATTTACAGGAGATCCAACTAAATTTCAGACCTTTTTGACTCAAATTCAATTACATTTCATGGTAAAGCCAGCGTCCTTTCCGGATGCACAATCCCGCATAGCTTTCCTCATTTTATATCTTAGTGGTGACGCCACCATGTGGGCCGTGCCGTTGGTTAATTCAGATGATCCTTTGCTTTACAACTGGCCAGCTTTTAAATCGGAATTTGAAAAAGTTTTTGACAGGCGTACTATTACTGGGTCAGCTGACCGTGAGCTTCTAGAACTCAAGCAAGGGAATAAAGATTTAATATGTTATTTAACACAGTTTAATCGATTAATCACAGAAACCAATTGGCCTGAGGAGAAAAGGACTGCACTCTTTTATCAAGGTCTTAAACATGATCTTAAAGATCTAATAGCTTCTATAGATCCTCAACCTCGTGATTGTGCAGAATTAATATCTCTTACTCTGCGGTTAGATCATCGTTTGTCGGAGAGAAAAGGTGACAGAAAGAAACTAGAATTTAGACAATCAATACGTCCAAGAGAAAGAGTCACTCAATCAACCCTTGATCATAGTGAACCAATGGTAATTTGTGGATTAAGAAAACCACTTACCCAAGAAGAGAAGGATGCACGACGCAAATCAGGCGTGTGCCTGTATTGTGGCAAAAAGGACATTTTGTCAAAGAGTGTCCAATCAAACCTAAAGGATATAAGTCTACGAATACGGTTTCTCCAAAACAGGAAAACTAGAAAGCTCGAGGAACAAACAGGGGAATTCCTCGAGTATGTCTCATGATTCCTCTGGTCAAATAATAGCCAACACTCTTCAGGTTTCAGCTCCGCATTTAACCCAGAATGTATTATTCTTGATACCTGGTGTCCTTAAGGAAGAAGTAGTAGTCATGGTGGACTCCGGAGCCACCGGAAATTTTATTGATGTTACTTTCTGTTCTAAATTACATATACCTACCATTAAAAAGAACAAACCAGAATCAGTGCACGCAGTCGATGGTACGGTACTGACCTCAGGTCTGATTACTCATACCACGGTTACTTTAACTATGGTTGTTTATTCAACAGAGAACAAATATACTGAGGATCTTCGTTTCGATCTGATTGATGCACTTCAATTTGGGGTAATTCTCCGAATGCCCTGGCTTACCCAACACAACTAGATAATAGTAAATTGTTCCCTTTGGTATTCGTGGCTCATTAAACTTTACTCGTTCTTACACACTCATTCAATCCAGTATGCCCCAATATGTAAAAAACTAAATAATAAAATATTATTAAATAAATTGCCTTGCCAGTAATATAAAAATATCTCCTTCTTTATTGAAAGTTGTTGCTTACAAAGCTAATGTTCTATTGTACACAATATTAGTGTATAAGCAGGCCAGACTAGGGCGCATGTGGCTCCCATGCTGGTCCCTTTGATTTGGCAAAAGAAGCTTCCACCAAACAGAAAGATATTGTTCTTTAAAATTAATTCTGTAAAATCAATAATTAGGGAGGCACGTTCTGATAAGTCCCCATTTATGTCTTTCAATATATCTCTAACTGTATTAATATTTGCTGTTTGTGGGATATTTGTATATAATGCTTCAATGTCTAATGACACTAACCATTGATTTTGAGAGTTAAAACGTAATCCCTCCACCTTTCTAATCATGTCTGTAGTGTCTTTAATGTAGGATCTTTGTTGAGACACTAAAGGCCGCAGAAATGTATCTACATATTTACTCAGGGGTTCAGTAAGTAAGTTAATACTGGATATTATAGGCCGCATAGGGGATCAGTTAGATTTTTATGGATTTTGGGCAGTCCGTACATTGCTGGTAATACAGGATGCAAGTTTAGTAAAAACTCATACTCATCTTGACATATTATATTGTCCTCTTTGGCCAAATCTAGGCATTGTTTAACTTTTATTTGTAGGTTTTTCCACTCATCTTGATTAGATTGTCTATAGTGTTCTTTTACTAATAAAAGAGTCATCATTCTTTTGTTATAGTCATCTGTGTCCATAAGGACTATACTTCCACCTTTGTCACCCGGTTTTATTGTTAAATTTTCACAGCTCTCCATATTTTTTAGGGCAATACGTAAGTTCTGAGATAAATTATTCATCTAATATCGCAGATATTCAAGGATATATTAGATGAGATGTTGTCTCTGTCATTCATGAAATAAGCATAATTTTTAAGGAGAGTGTATTGTTTTTAACATTGTGTACAATAGAACATTAGCTTTGTAAGCAACAACTTTCAATAAAGAAGGAGATATTTTTATATTACTGGCAAGGCAATTTATTTATTAATATTTTATTATTTATTTTTCACATATTGGGGCATACTGGATTGAATGAGTGTGTAAGAACGAGTAAAGTTTAACGAGCCACGAATACCAAAGGGAACAGTTTACTATTATCTGTCTTAACCCAGTTCCCTTTGTTTTGAAGGGTCACTCTCTTTGTTGTTTGAATTACCCAACACAACCCCACTATAGATTGGGCAAAAGAAGTATTACTTTTGATTCCGAGTGGTGTCATCAAGAGTGTCTTTCTTCGTTGAAATCTCAGAAACAGGTAGTACATACTAAAATGGAGGCTGTGACTGGAGTGAATTGTATAGCCACAGCAGCAGAACAAGAAATTGAATTACCTGCACAATATGATTCTTTTGTGATGTTTTCTGTGAGAAGAGTGCAGAAACATTGCCATCACATCGTGACTACGATTGTGAAATTGAGTTAATACCAGGGGCCAAAATACCATGTAGCAGGATATATGCCCTTACTGAAGTGGAAAACCAACACCTGCAAGATTATTTAGACACATTTCTTAAAAACGGATTCATCAGACCTTCCAAATCTCCTGCCTCCTCTCCCCTCTTCTTTGTACCAAAAGCTAACGGTGAACTTCGTACTTGTATTGATTATAGAGCACTGAATAACATCACAGTAAAAAACAGATATCCTCTGCCTCTTGTTCCAGTGCTTATCAATCAAGTCCGAACAGCCCAAGTGTATACCAAGTTAGATTTAAGAGGGGCTTACCATCTAGTTAGAGTTCATCCAGGAGATGAATGGAAGACAGCTTTCCGTACTAGGTATGGTCTTTTTGAATATTGTGTAATGCCGTTTGGATTATGCAATGCCCCAGCGGCATTTTAATTTTTTTTAAATGACGTGTTGAGAGAATATCTAGATCTATTTGTAATTGTCTATATAGACGATATACTTATTTATTCTAACTCACATACAGATCATGAAATCCATGTACGAACCATCCTAAACACGCTAAGGAAACATGGTCTTTATTGCAAATTATCTAAATGTGAGCTTCACGTCAATCGAGTAGAATTTTTAAGTTTTATCATTTCACCTCACGGCATCACAATGGCAGATCGTAAAGTGCAAGCAAATCAGGATTGGCCAGAACCAAAATCTTTAAAGGATATACAACGATTCTTAGGGTTCGCCAATTTTTACCGGCGATTTATTCATGAGTTCTCTGCCTGAGCTACTCCATTAACACGATTACTGCAAAAAGGACGTGCATTTCAATGGTCTTCCGATGCACAGAATGCCTTTCAGGATCTAAAGAAAGCCTTCATGACTGCTCCAGTACTGAAACATCCAGACCTTTCAAAACCCTTCATTGTTGAAGCCGATGCTTCAAATACTGCCATAGGAGCAATATTATCACAACGAGAAGAAGGAACCAATCATCTTCATCCAGTAGCATTTTTATCCCAAAAATATTTACCAGCAGAAAGAAATTACACTATAGCAGAAAAGGAACTGTTGGCCATAAGATTAGCATTTAAAGAATGGCGACATTATCTGCTGGGTGCTCATCACCCTATTACTGTGTACACAGATCACCGTAATTTGTAGTTTTTACGATGTGCAAAAGCATTAACTCCTCAGCAATTACGATGGACCCTTTTCTTTGCAGAGTTTGATTTTAACATAACATTTAGACCCGGCAGTGCCAATAAAAAGGCGGATTCTCTTTCTCGCTATGAAGACACATCAAATACCAATCAACAACAAGAAGTAAGATCCATGATACCGTGTGATCACATTGTTGGGGTAACTATGTCCGGACAATTTTTGACCAACATTAGAAACATCATGCCTATTCATAAGATAATGGGGCATATTCACAAGGACCTACCGCCGATTTATCCCCACCTTAACCCATCAAAAGAGGAGATAGATTTAACACCCCATTCACAAGCGGGTGCAAACTGCAGACATCGCCAGTATTCCCGCGACAACTGCCCCAAAATTTACCTCCACGGTGGACACCACCAACTAACCCTAATGAGATGCAGAGTAGGCGTTCCCGTGCAAAAACACACGAAAAAAAACACAACACCACTTTCACAACGAACTGCCAGATCTGCGATGCGAACCAAAAACAGGCGATAAGCCGCTGTAGCAGCAGGGATTTAACACCTGCCTTCTGCTGGTGTTAAGCAGGACGACTACCTGCAGCATGAAAGGGAGCCCAGCCAAGAGCCATATCGGAAGACCCACAGATGCCATGGAGACAATGATCATGCAGCTCCGAGACCCATGAGGGACACAACACCCACCCCCACCCACCCCAGACCCGCCACCACCCCCAGGACCCGTCCCGCCCCCTGGAACACCACAGAGGCAGCGTACACAAAGACAGCGGACCCACCTGAAACGCACCTGCCACCCAGACCCAACGCCAGAGGAGGACATTGCCCACTACAGGCCCAAAAGGACAACCATCTCCAGCATCCTGACCCACATCCCCCACCTGCTGATGGTACCAACACAGTGGACTAACAACATCCCTCCGCAGACAAAGCTGCCGGCTGCGCAGCACATGTTGGCCTCTGGTACCATCAAACCCACAACTGTCAGAGTGGGAGGAGTCACACAGCCAGCCCCATACAAGTTCATCACACCTGTCCTGGATGCCAATAACAGCCTGGTACCCCAGCACCTCCACTTCACCCACACTGCGCGGGAGCTGCTGGAGACCAAGCAAGGCCCCTACGCCATAGCTCGATTCCCTCACGTGTCAGGGCCAATCAACTGCACACATGTACCCCCCGTGCCCCATGCCGACACTGCACACAACTACCACAACCCACAATAGAAAGCACACGCATATCATGAATGTGCAGGCAACAGTGGACCGCCCGGGACTCCTCAACAATGTCGTGGCCAACTCCCCAGGCAGAGTGCATGATTCTCACATCTCCCGACAGTCCATCATCACCCAGCGCTCCCAGGATGGCACCCATGGAAATGCAGTGCCCGTTGGTAAGTCCAAATGAACACACCACACACCTCCAGCCCACAGTCATGCAACTCACGACACTGGCAATGGGCACGCAGCACAACTACATTCAACATGACACACAACATGCCAACCGACCAGACACGACAACACGACTCCATTGGGAAGCTGGCCTTGCCATGCCCACAACCCAGCCACGGCATGGCACCACAGACAGACAATAGCAGGATGTGAGGAGAGGCATGGAGCAGGCTTGTGAGAGAGCCGCAAGTGACCAAGGAATGTGAACACACCCAATGCCAAGTGTGGCATGGAGGTGCCGGACAGACCACAGAGTGCAAACCACCTAAATGGCCATGTGGAGATCAACTGCTGGTGCATTGAGTGCCGTGGCCAGACGCTACTATGTCCCCACAGGCTGTGGGGCAGAACGCGGAAATGTCGCACATTACGTTCCCCCCTGCATGCGCTGCGTAGTGGGTTGGACCTGCGTACGCCAGGCCTGCGTAGGGGTGTGAATAAAAAGCCCGTCGCACTGGGCGTGGTTCTCATTCGGAATGGACAACGCGTCTGCCAGTGCGGCGCCTCTCGGCCCGCCACGAGTCCTGCGCCGAGCGCAGCGGGGCCTGCGTCCCTGTGCGCCTGCTGCACCCCGGGCCGCTGGTCCCCCGACCCGTCTTCCGGCCCCAGTGCACCAACGAGGCTCCGCTCACCTGCCTACTCCGGTGTGTGTCGATGAGGGCCCACCACGTGCCGGTGCAAGCTCCAAGCACCAGTCCCGCAATTTCTGCAGCCTCCGCAGACCATCACTGGCCCCCCCCACGCTGGCCCACATTACTCCTTTCTCATTTACATACTCCACCGGCGTCCTCTTGGGCCCAGTAGGTCCAACATGTGGAACTGTGTCCTGAGTCTTGAATGGCAGTGACCCCAAGTCCGTGGCAGCGGCCACAGCACCAGACTCCCTTCGATCAGTGAGGTATAATTCCATATCGCAAGCCGGCGACACGTGGTGCCACTAACCCTGTTCAACGCAAGCCGGCGACACATGGTGCCACTAACCCTGTTCAACGCAAGCCGGCGACACGTGGTGCCACTAACCCTGTTCAACGCAAGCCGGCGACACGTGGTGCCACTAGCCCTGTTCAACGCAAGCCGGCAACATGTGGTGCCACTAACCCTGTTCAACGCAAGCCGGCGACACGTGGATGAGGGCTCAGGCCTACCCTGTGGACCAGTATGTCCCACATCCAGCACCTAGTCGCGAATCATGAATGGCAGAGTCCACATCAGTGAACGCACGGAGAGGAGTAAGAGGAAGATGCGGCTCAGTCCGGACGAAAGCCGGATCAGAGTCACGGAGGTGATCGAACACTATCAACAACCGACCTGGTGCCATCAACCCTGTTCACCGCAAGTCCGCGTCCCGTGGTGCCACTGAACCTGAACTACGCAGGCCAGTGGGGCCATCCAACCTGAGCTGGCGACACTCGGTGAATGGCCCGTGCTGACCGCTGACTCAGACCTACACTGCGGTCCAGTAGGTCACACATGTGGAACTGTGTCTTGGGTAAGATGTGGAGGAGTCCACACCATTGGACATGCCTCATCGCAGGCGGCATCCCCTAACAGCACTGGTGCCACTAACTCTGTGCGCAATGACTCATGGGCACTTTCTATTTGGACTTTGGTGGCGTTTGAGCCCATGGCCTGGTGGTTTTCTGCATCTTCATCTGCCTGGACCGGACTTGGTGTCCGACATGTGTCTGTTCCATTCATCTCCACCATAGTGATGGTTTCAGCATGGTTCTGCCCTCTGCCTCATGCCCTGGGGGTACACCTTCCACTGTCCACCGAGACACTCCGCGACAAGCCCCTTTGTCATCTACGGGAACCTGCCCTGCTCTCGTGACCCTGCCCCAGTGCCCCGCAAGTCAGCGGCCCGTGGCGGTAGGCCCGTGCAGGACGCTGTGCATCCGGGGCCACTGACTTTGTGCAGCACAATTCATAGGGCCTTTACGGTTGAATGGTTGTGTCCTTTACGATGTACACTGTTGTCGATTTCTGACTGCACCAGGTGGCCCTTGCCGGATGGTGTGCACACACCCCACACACATCCAACACAGGTGTCACTCGATATGTGTGCCTGCTAATAAATGTGGCCGGGCGCACGTGCCCGTAGCCATTCACACCATCTGAGAAAGTGTGTCCGTGTGGTCATTGTGTCAGTATTATGGACACGGGCCCTGCAACATCACAGTGTGCTGTCTTCAGCGGACGATACCATCTCACCTCAGTGTTGGCAGTGACCCTGGACATGTAGCTTCACCCGTCCCCCCCCTCCATGCACAAGCAGCGTGTGCTGGTCCAGCGTACGTCAGGTCAGCGCAGGGGTGTGCTGATTCGGCAGGGGGAGGAGGGCATGGCTCGGACCTGGCCTTGGGGTGTTGTCGCCACCAGGGCCACAGTAGTCAATGTTGCAATGTAACATGCACCAGGAGGGCGGGCCCACATGTATGGTGAAATGTAGGAGCGCAAGACCGCTCGGGTTCTTGGCACATGCATGCCAGGTGTTATGTGTATTAGTCCTGGGGCTGCATGAGTCAGTTGCCTAGCCTCATTTGCAGCGCGATCACAGCCAGCCATGGACTGTACACCTGTGTCCGCCCTGTCTGGACCATTGGTAGGGGTGGGCGGAATTTGCATAGTCGCGCTACGCAAAGCTCCGCGAAACGGTAAAAAATCTCCGCGAGCACGCAAAAGTTCCGCGAACACGCGGAATTGCTTGCTCCGCCCGTTCGTGATGCTTTTTTCCTGTTCGCGAATGCTGTGTGCGTGCTCGGGGAGAAATATCTCGCGAACACGCATTTTGAAAGCGCGAACAAGCAAAAAATTCCGCGAAGCCGCGGAACGCAAAATTACCCAAATTCCGCAAATGCTGCGAGCGGAACGGAATTTAATGCCCAGGCCTAACCATTGGCCTACACTCACGTGGCCGCACACCTTCAAAGGCCAGGGTCACGGTGTTGTTGGCATGCCGCTGGACATGCGCGGACAGGCATGACAATGGTGTGCTGTAGGAGTGCACGTGATACAACCGCGCAGCGCACACAAGTGTGGGGGCTCGTGGGAGGGAGGAGCAGCTGTGAGGCAACGTAACACACAGTGAGGCCGCTCATGTGCCACGTGCTGGGCATATCATCCATGATTCCCAGGGTCAAAGACTTCCCACCACACCCACGACAGGCCTCTGTACATCTCCTGAATGCATTCAGATGGTGAAGTTACTGTAGGGATGAAGGGTCCTTTGTCTGTACTATCAGGCGGATTGCACATCTGCAGCTCTGAGCTGGGACTTGCATGTGGCCAGCACCCCCTGACAGATACGATAGCATTTACTTGCAACTCCCACACTACGCACTGCCCGACGTGAGCCCAACGAGTACACATCTCACACGCAGAAGTCCTTGGTCGTGGTTAGCGTGCGTGAGATGGCCTTCACACGTACTCCCACCCCACCACAGGCCTGCATCCGTTGCACACAGACACTGCTCATTGCTCCGAGCTGTGCCATTTCATCCACAGGACTAGCGCAGGGCAAGCCAGTGCCGCTTCCAGCAGAGCCACTGACGCAATGGCAGACCATCCCGGACACATGCTTGACTCCAGTCACGTGGACCTGAACCGTGCACGTCTGCTGCATGTACTGGGGGCACTGCCATTGGTAGTGCTGCGCCTTGTGAACGTCACCGCCTTGCGAACGTCACCTGCGTTCAGCCTGTGTTGCATTGTCGCTCGTGCATATTCGAGTGGCCCTTGAATGTCTGCCTCTCCAACGTGACTGTAGCTGACCTGGATTTCGACTTGTGTGTGCGCCCCCTGTTGGCCCACGACCAGGAGTGTCAGCGTGATGCCCGTTTATTGCATGCATGGATGTTTGGCATGCATGCTGGCAACAGGACCTGGGAGATTGCACGAGTCGTCGTGTGCAGTGAGCACATTGAGCCGCTACCCGATTGGGCTTTGGTGCACATTGGGGCCAGGGGTTGGAGTCAGCACATCTGTCCGGGTCAGCTGATGGATTACGTCGATGACATGTCAGATGTGGTGGACAACGATCTCCCATTGGAGATGTTGGCCTACGCTGCTGCACTGGCGTTCATGGACGAGTGACAAGGTACCTGCAGCCACAACTGGATGTGACCCATTGCACGTGTCCCGACGCCTGGTTGCATGTTGGGAATCTGGTCACATGTCCCAAGAGGACAGTGGACATGGCTGCATTGGCCTGGACTCCTGATCCATGCGCGGACAACCAACGTGGGTTGGCACTGACTTGTGTTGGTGATGGACTCCCCCGGGGTGGACATGGGCGCTTTCCTACGTTCCTCATTCAGACATGCTGCTGCATTGGTCTGCATTTCGTGGCACTTCTCTTGGCCGTACTGACACGCACTTGTTGATAAAGTTTCCGCACTTTCACTTGTCTCCAACTGTGTTGTGTCTTGATTTGTATGCCAATGTGTGTGTCACGGTCTCTCTGGATCCCTGCCATACGTGCATTGCTACCCCATCAGGGCTGTGGGTTGGTACTTGTGCATTATCATGTCCCTGTTTCGTGCTTTGCCAGATGCGTATGGCCATTTACCGGCCACAGGCGTGTGCACTTGTGTCCTGTGTTGGGTTGTGCAAATGTTGCTGTTCATACCACATTGTGTTGGATGTTGGGGTGCTCTGCTTCCTATGTGTGTGTGCTGCATTGTGTGTGGGAAGTCCCTTCAGCTATGATTTGGCTCACCCTTCTCCCTTTCAGGCAGTGTGGTTTTCACTTCTGTGCTTGTTCAGTGGTGTGATATTGCCGGGTTGTGTGACTTGTGCTCTTGGTTGGTGTTGTTACTCTTGAGCATGATTTGTCTGCAGTTGTGTTGTGCTTAATTGTGCATGTGTGCCATTGTGCCCATCTCCCCCCGTCCCCCCAGTCCCTGGTCGTTCCTCTCCCTGTTGCTGTGGTGTCTGTTGTTTTGGGCAGTTTCCGGTCCCCGAGTCCTGCCACCATTTCCAGACTGATGTGGTGGACACCATTTCCTTCATGTCATTCAGCTCCTGGTGTGGCGCTGGACTCCCACCTCGGGTGTGCATTGCTGCCTTCTTGTTGTTGGCGTATTTCTGCTAGTTTGTGCGTTTTGCTTCATTCCGGCTGTTCTGGTTTTCTTCCATTGTCCTCCTCCACTTTCCGGCTGCATTGACCTTGTCCATGATGGCCTGCCATGTACAATGTTTTGTTGCCAATGGGGCTTGTGGGGTTGTATACTGGCTCCGGTTGCCTCCATTGTGCTTGGCTGTTGTTTTCTGTTTGGTTTGTCTTTCTTTTTCCTGCTTTTGTTGTGCTTATTCCCGCCTGCCGTGTGTGTGTCGCGGGCCTGGAGGTGCTTATCGCTGCTTTCCTCATCGCGAATGGGCTCATCGCACGTTTTTTTGTGTTGTGGTTTGTGTTTTTATCTCCGTCGAGGTGGTTGTATTGCGGACATTGGCCGCGTTTTCGGCGGACTATCGCATGGTACCACCGTGTTGTGAATTCCAGGTTGACAAGGGGTTATTTTCCCGTGATAGGCTGCGATGTGTAAAGTTGCGTTAACATTTTTTGGAGATGTTTAGCACACGTTCTTGTGAATATCCCCCAATGTCTTGGAAACAACAAGATAAACAAAGATCTATGATTGATGAACTTCCATTTCAAGGAGGTTTGCTTTATGTTCCAGAAAAGAGATTACAAAAACAAGTATTACTCTGGTGTCATACTCATCCTCTAGCAGGTCATCCAGGATGTACTAAAACCCTAGAATTGGTAAGTCGCAATTTCTGGTGGCCCAGTTGGAAAAAAGACGTAATCACTTATGTTAAAAACTGTGGGCCATATTAGCAAGAAGCTCGTTAAAATTATCGCCGTTTTAGCGGCAGGAAACTGCCGCTAAAACGGCGATAATGGGCTTGCTAATATGCGTTATGGAATTCCAATAGAAGCCCAGGTTAGATGTCTTGCACATCTAACCTGGGCTTCTATTGGAATTCTATAACGCATATTAGCAAGCCTATCATCGCCGTTTAGCGGCAGTTTCCTGCCGCTAAAACGGCGATAATTTTAACGTGTGTCTTGCTAATATGCCCCTGTGATTCCTGTATAAGGGCAAAAGCAGACCACTCACCCAAAAAAGGTTATTTACTTCCCTTACCAACACCAACACATGTTTGGGAAGACATTTCATTAGATTTCATTACTAATTTACCAAAAGACCAAGGAAAAACTGTTATCTTAGCAATTGTAGATCGTTTGCCCAAAAGGGCATATTTTGTGGCATATGATGGATTACCAACAGCAGCTGCCCTAGTGGATATGCTGCTATATCACATTGTACGATTGCATGGCTTACCACGATCCATAACAACCGATCGAGGGTCGCAATTCACTTCCAGATTATGGAAAGAGTGGTGTACAGCCTTGCAAATACAACGCAACTTATCTACAAGTTTCCACCCCGAAACAGACAGACAAACTGAGCGAGTCAATCAAGTACTGAAACAATACCTTCGTTGTTATTTAGCTCACACACAAGCTTCTTGGGTGGATTTGTTTTGGGAAGCTAAGTTTGCCTATTACAACTTAATGCATACCTCGACCAAAATGTCCCCATTCTATGCCACCCATGGTTGGAATCCAAGGTCACTGCCTTTAATAAATCAAACTGACGCGCAGGTTCCACATGTAACCTCCAATTTACAACGAATGAAAAAACTAATGTTATTGCTCCAACAAAATGTGACCAAAGCCAAAATAACCTACAAAAAATTTGCTGACAGAAAGAGACAACCCGGTCCCACATATCATCCAGGAGACAAAGTATGGTTGTCCACAAAGAATTTACATTTTAAAAGAAAGTATCCTTTTCATCCACGTTTCATAGGACCTTTTGAAATTCTCAAACGCATCAATCCAGTATCTTTGAAATTACAACTCCCAAGAACAATGAAGATTCATCCAGTGTTTCTTACATCATTACTAAAACCAGCCAAGACGGTTGTCCGATCAAAACCCCCTCCTGTGGTTGTTGGAGATCACCTAGAGTATGAAGTGCAACAAATTAAAGATAGTAAACGTAAAAAAGGAACAATATGGTATTTGGTCTCCTGGAAAGGTTACGGACCTGAAGAAGATTCATGGAAACCCAAAGAAGCTATTCATGCTCCACGGTTAATTTGTTTATTTCACAAACGCCACCCAGGTGCGCCTTCTTAAAGGGGGCTGTCTCTGTTTTAGATGGGGAGGACTGTCATGATCCTCCAGAGTCACGAAATAGTCTGTATAGACACTGTGTTTTGCCGCGTGTATATTCACTCACTGACAGCCTTGCAATATGCTTTGATACTCTCATTGCACGAACTGTAAGAGTATCCATTGACTAAAGTCATGTTCATCATGCCCTTTATTGACTATACAGCAGTAGTGCCCGTTTTTGACTAATAATGAAGGAATTATGTACACCAGTTCCATTTTTATTATTCTCCTTTTGTTGCATTATTTAAATATTTTATTTTCCTCGTAGCCAGATTCGCATTGTTCAACATTATGCTGCTTTGCAGCCACCATACTCGTGTCTCCGCTATATAAGCAGCCACGCCCAGCCGCTCCCTGCGCATTATTCCAGCAACTTCGCTCGGAGAGTCTTCCTCCTGCTTTGCGTCTTTGCGCGGCTCTGCCGGTAATATTCCTCGTACCGGTAAGATTCCTCGTATCGTTTTCCTGGCTCAGAAACAACATCCTAAGGTAGGAGACGACGGTTCCCCTCTGAGTTAACAAAGTGAATCCTCGGTGTTCTTGAGCATTTTGGACATCGCTCGCATAAATCCTCAGCGTAGATTTTCTTCATGATTGGAAGTGCAATTTATATGTACAGCATGTTCTGATTTTATTATCAAGCAAATCAATCATTGATCTTATAGACATTAAGAACTCGCAATGTGCATTGACGCTTACAAGTATAAAGCTCATTTCATTGTACAATTCCTATGTGCAGAACGTTCTGATTTAATTAACAAGTATATCAACCATTGAACTAATAGTCATTCAAGGATTTGTATGGCGCAGAGACAATTACAAGTAAAATGTTTCATGTCATTATGGCTAAAATAATAATGCTGGTGTGAGTGGTTGAAAGCTGGAATGCACACATAACAAGAACTGCAACAGGTAATAGTGGTTCATAGTATATATAATATATGTAAAGTAATGGATCAAGATAAAGAACAAGAGCTCAGCTGTTGATTGCTTTCATTCCAGATCTCCCTACCCGCAGTACCCTCCCTAATTCCCTTCCCCATTTTGACAGTTCTTGACAACATCAAGGAAACCAATACTAGAATTGCCGAAGCAGAGAGTAGGATCGGCTACTTGGAAGACTCAGACGCTAAAATGAGTAAATCCATCTAGGCACTCAGTATCATACAAATTCACTTGCCAAACACCTCTCAGATTTGGAAGACAAGAACAGACACGGAAACCTTTGGATCTTTGGGATATCGGAGGTGGAAAAAGACTCAGCTGAGTTGCTGAATGGTATCTGAATGGTACTTCGAATCTGCTGGCCACGCTTGTTTCATGTATAATCTGGTGTTCTTGTTGATCAGATCTGGCTAATACTAATGCTCTCCTTTTTATAGTATTAGCCAGGTTTATAATGGTTATGCAATAAGAGTCAGAAGACCAGTAGACTCTCTAGGTTTGTTGTTATAGTTGTTCCTAAAGTAGTTCTAAACACATCTGTTACTTTTAGTCTAAGAAATAACAGGGAACTAACCTGTTAGATGATTATGCTTTGACTCCACCTGTTGCATGCAGATAATTAGAACTAGAATTAGCTATAATGGTTCCTAAAATAGTATTAAACACATCTGTTCCTTTTAGTCTAAGAAAGTCACAGGGAACTAACCTGTCAGATGATTATGCTTTGACTTCACCTGTTGAATGCAGATAATTAAAATTAAAATTCTGTTTTCCTAGAGGAGTGGTTCTTCCTCATATCCCCATGCCTGTTCACTATTTGGGGGGGGGACTTGGGGGTTGGGCCATTAGACTGTGGGCTCGGTTTAGTCTACTTTATTATTTACCTATGTTGTTTATTATTGTTTACTTAGCAAACTTCAGTTCTAGTATCCATTCAATCAGCATTACTAAGAAAAAAATGAGCCACACAAACTTCTGCGCGTTAATTCAAACTATTTGCATTACTAAGAAGACGCAACTCACAACGATCCTATGCTCATACATACACCATAGGTGATCCTCAAGCAGTCGTCGATGTACCCCAAGAGGATCATTTATACGCAGGCAAGTCCGCACACACAACCTAATCATACTATACCAATCACTAGGCAGCCTGATGTCTGCTACAAACTACCTTTTAACCCCTTTGGTGCTTGCGTCGGCCAATGGCCGACGCAAGCACTACCTCCCTGGTGCGGCGCACGTCCATTGGCCGTCACCAGGAGGGCCCTTTAAACCTCCGGTGCATCGCACCGAGAGATAGTCTTTTTTTTATTCCCCTGGGGGAGACGTGGAAGGCTTTCTGCGTCTCCCCCGCCCCCTCCCGCCCATCTGTGACGCCAGCGCGCCGCGAGGCGCTCGTGACGTCACTGATTTCCCCACCGGAGCCGAGGACAGCAGCAGGTAAGGCCGCGCTCGACTCCGATGGGGAAATCTGGCTGGAAACGGCCTCTCCCAGCTTTCAGGGAGGCCTCGTTTGAAAGGAGAGTCTCCCTTCAAACGAGGCCTTCCTGAAAGAGTTTCCGGCCGTGGATCGCAGCGCTGCTGCGATCCACGGCCAGGAAACCCCACTAGACACCAGGGATGTCTTTGGGGGTCGGCCCTCGTGGTGATGGGGTCGCCCCCCGCCCCGGGGGCATATTTTAAAATTAATGTACCTGGTTTTTCCTGGAGCACGATCGCCCTCTAAAAAATAAAAAATAAAGGCTTTTTTTTTTTTTTTAAATGGCGGCGATATTGGCAGGGGGTCGGTCCTTCTGCTCAGTGGCTGACCCCCTGTGGGCATAAATGCCAACAGATTACAGGCATTGGAGTAATTTTAAGGAACATGATATGCATTTCAGAGTCTTATTTGTTTTGTCCTCTCTGTAGTTTATAGACCTGTGTTTTGAGTAGACTCAGCAACACCATGTGGAAGTAGTCTAGACTTGGAAACATCAGAGCTCGAGTAAGATCTATGTGTGAAATGATTAGATAGAGTAAGTGTCCTTCTTATCATGTTTCATTGATAGTAACTTCCTTGATCATTTAATTTACCTGATGGATGAAATATAACTCTGTGCCAAACACGAAAGCCAGATTTCTTGCTTTAGCCCCATAGATTAGAGGATTGCCCAACAACTAGGGCAAACGAAGTGAAACATTTTTCTTGTTTTGCTGCCTGTCACTTGTGCCTCCAGCTTTTCCTTACAGAGTGAGAGATGACAAGTAGCAAATATTGCCAAAATTTACCATCTAAAATGCCTGGTTTGTGTTGTTTTTTATGTTTAATTCTGTTTTTTATTTTGTTAACACACATTGAAATTACAACAACGTCATATTTGCTATGAGTACATTCCAATGCTACATGGGACCGTTCAATATTTCACCGTTACATTTTAGCCTTCCATGGAAGTCCCACTCTAAGCGCACTATAGAGAGCTTTGGCTCTGTGAAGGAACGAGCTGCACAAGCAGCTTCAACACCCCTACTGCCAAAGTTCCTACATTGACTTCGGGCACCAATGCACTTCCATTTTGCAAATCGGTGCATGCTTTTTTTGGCAGTCAGTGAGCACCCACGCTCTTGCACTCTGCAAATCGTCGCATACTCTCCTCTGGCACTCAGTGGGCACCCGCGCTCTTGCACTCTGCAAATTGGTGCATGCTCGTCTCTTGCACCCAGTGTGCTGTCGCTCTTCGGACTGCTAGAGTCCCCAAGGAGAGACAGCCATTCTCATTGCACTCCTCCAACGTCAGAGCTCCCAAATGAATGTACATGGCCCGTCACTACTGTTAGTTCAGTATCGAAATATGCATGTCCTCGGCCCTGAAGCACTTGCATGACTGCAGTTTTCCCAAGGCCTCTCCAATGACAGAGTCCCAACAGGGATAAACATGCCCCAACAGCTAGCCCAGTGCTCCCCCTCACTGCACAGACCCTATAGGTGCGCACAAGCCTTACCACTCTTCCCACGTGTATATGCACTACATGCCGCGGGATCTTCTCACAATACGAGAGCATCTGAAGTGCGTGCTGTGTTGTGGCACCCCTGCAACTTTTGGAGCTCTTGAAGGGCCACCCATCGCCACCTCTTCTACTGACACCAAAGAAGGGCACTTGCATGTGAGAGCACCCGCTGCTAGAGCCCTTGCATGGCCGACCTCCCCTCCCAGTGCTAAAGCATCTGCAGATGACTCATGCCATGGCACCCTTACACCTTCTAGGGCCCTTCAGAGGGCACGTGCCCTGTGGTCTCATCTACTACTGAATAGGGGTGGGTACACATGCCTTGCCACTTCCTGTGTGCCCATAAGTTGCCCTCCTGCTGCTAGAGCACCTGCAGAGGAAATTATGCCCTGGTACCCCTCACCTTCTGCTGCTGCTGCCGCCTGAGTGGACGCTCTAGTCCTGGCACCACTTACAGAGACCCTGTGCCCTATCACCGCTCCCACTGTTAGAACTCTCTGAATGCATTGGAGCCCGTCCCAGAGCTAGAGCCACTGCAGAGGGCCCTATGCCTATAACTTCTAGAGTCCCTAAAGAGGTGTATGCTCCCACATCCCAACCATAATGCTGATGAACAATAAGTTTGCACTCCTTCTATGCTATCTGTGCCAGGCTACCCAGTGACGCGCTGGCGGCGGCTGTACTACGCCAGCGGTCACCAGCTCCAGGCGGCACAGCTAGTGAATTGTTCGCTTGGGCAAGTGAGTTAGAGCGTGCCCTAGTGTCTCCGCCAATCAGGCCGCGCGCCCCGGAGAATGGGGCCTT